>WSFP011466112.1:0-18336 GCA_009831015.1 Picea engelmannii
CGATCAAGCTGAATGATCTTGAGATTAGAAGGTTGAACTTCTGCATTAATCTTTTGACACACAGAAAAAGACATCACATTTGATGATGCACCAGAATCTACCATGCAATTATGTACATTCCTATTAAAAATTTCGAAAGTTAACAAGAAAGGTGGGACATTTTTCCACACATTAACAACAAAATTCTGCTGGTTTTTTGCTGCTATCCCTAAAACAATTTTACCTACATTTGATACAGTTTTTTTAGCTACATCCCTTTTATCTGGAGATTCAAATGTCGTTTTAGTAGGGATCTTTTTGGCTATTTTAGAACTAATTTCTGTTGTTTTGTTGCTGTTAGGGTTGTTGTTCTTACTGTTTTTTGTGATACTTTGAAGCATTTTCTGCAAGATAAGAGGAAATTTTAAAAGCTCGAAAACAAAAATATTAACCCTTAGTTTTTTCAGATCTTCAATTAAGTCATATTCTAAAATTGGGGCTGCTAAACTCTATTTTATTTCAGCTTGTTTCAATTGTTTTGAAGGCACATTATTACTCACTTCAGAATAAGGTTTTCTTTGTGTTTTGCTTCTTGTGTTGTAGGGGTGGACAGTTTCAAATTTTGCTTGGAAAATACTGTTAGATAAGTGTCCGAATATATTAGGAGATGAATAATATTCTTCCGGTACTTCTCCCTCAACCACGTCTTCAGAACTTTCAGGGGGGACAAAATTATCATGTGCTTCAAGAATAGTCTGCAAAGCGTACTGCAAGCTTTCAAAATTAATACCTTCAGTGGTCGGGTTCAGCCAATTGGTAGGAAAAGGTTTTCTGAAAGGAGGTTTAAAACTTCCTTTTCTTGAGGATGCCTCCTCGACTGATCTCTTCAAGTCCACAACTTGATTTGATAGTTTTTTGAAAGCTTTCTGCAAGATTTCCAAGTTTAAAGTTTCAGGTTGACCTTTGACTTGGAGAGGCCTAGTAAGGATTTCTATTTTCTTTTTAGAGGATGAAGTTGTTTCAGCTTCACTATTGAGATTAACTTTTAATTTTAATATATCCTTTTTGATTTGGCTTGCCTCCTCAAAGGTTTCCAGCAGTGTGTTCTTCTTAGACCTTTTGACCCAAATTGCTATGTTGTTGTGTAGAGATTTGGTGTAATATGCAACAATTAGATTCTCAGTAGGCATTGAACCTGTGGGAATTCAATTATTTAACGTAAGTAATTTCTGGTTAAAATCTTTTACTTTCTCCTTAGGGTTCATTTTTAGGATGGAGAGCTCCATAAACAAGACTTCAGGGGATTTATCGTCTCCAAACTTCTCTAAGAAACAGGTTTCAAAGTTGTCCCAGGAGACAATGGTTTGGGGTTGTTGGGAAACATACCATGTGGAGGCATTGCCCTCAAATGTATAAGGAAAGAGTCTGCATACTACATCTCCATGCTCTACACTTCAGAGTCTAATGGACAACATAAACTTCTTTATGTGATCTTCGATAGATTTCTTAGAATATGGATCAAATTTAGGCAACCATTTCTCCGGGTGTTTTGGCAATGGGTGTTGAGGTCCAGGTACAACCATGACATCTTGATCGAGCCAGGGTCTAGCGGGATTGTTTTGGATTTCCATGCGTGTTGGTGGTGTCGAAGGCTAAGATAGTTTAGATGAGGAACTGCCTTCGTCAGATGATTCTCATCTCGAAGAGGATGGAGATGAACCAGGTGGGGAAGGTGGGATACTAGATCCTCCAACTCCAAGAGTAGGAGTTTTGACAAGATCTGTAGTATTATCTCCTAAAGGGTTTAAAAGTAGACCAGTGCCTTCAAGTTGTTCTCGAATATCTGAGAAATCTAAAGGTTGATTAAGAGGCCTACCAGGTTGTCTGATATGGGCCAAGGCACTATGTGTCCTTATAAGTGACTGACGAACAATTTCTTGTACGTCGACCCCTTGAGGAGCTGGTGTCACTGGTTCAACAGGAAACTCAAGATTATCGTTTGAGGTAGTTGTTGTTTCAAAAGTAACATTGTTGTCCGGGCGACTACATGTTACTACAGGGGAGCGAGTGTGTGGGGGATGAGTCTTAAGACTTCCACATGCCATCAATCGGAGTCAGGCCCTCCTTCTAGCGCCATTTGTTGACGGGAAAATTTGACAAGCTGTCAACTAGAAGAACAGGTCCGGTCCAGGGTTGTCCAAGTAACCCAAGCCATTTGGTGTAACCTGTTCTGACGGGTTTAATGGCTCCGTTGGGCAATTTAAGGTCCTAAAAATAAAGAAAATGAATAAAACAAAAACACAAAATTTAAAGAGTCATTGAACATATTTTATAATCCAGTAATCATCCCTAAATGATAATATTTACAAGATGAGGAGAATGCAGCTACATAAACTGTTGTTTGTAGTTCAAATAGAAAAATTGTGTAGGGCTGCCAACAAAACTGTAAAAGTAATGTAGAAATATGTCCATAATTATAAGGTAGACAAGGAAAGACTTATGAGAGCCAAGGCACAGTAAAATGAATTTAATGTGAAATTGATGCAGAGCTTGGACAAAATGGAAAAGAATATGGTTAATGAGACAAAAATGACTAGATCAAGAAGGCATGGGTCTCATGATGAGAAAAGAACAAAAGAAATAAGTGTTGGTAAGCATTCTTTCAGGAAGGCGCGCAATAGTTCAAGTCCATATCCTGTCAGAAATCATAAGAAAAGGACTTGGGTGGACTATCTATAGGGAGAAATGAATAAGATCAAGCCTCCTACCTTTGACGTGGAGCAAAAAACGAATGAGGATGCAAAGACATGGTTGCTGGGTATGAGAAAGTACTTCTAGCTGCACAACTATCCTCCACAAGCAGAAGGGAGAATTTCTATCTATCAGTTAAATGGAAAGGCATCAATGTGGTGGGATTAGTGTGTGCAAGTGTATCACACTGATGAGAAGAAAGTAACTTGGAGAGAGTTCAAGAGGTATTTCCAAAAGAAATACTTAACCAAGCGGTACTATGATAGGAAAATGAAGGATTTCTTCGAACTCAAGCTTAGGATTATGACAATTGATGAGTACGAAAGAACATTTTTAGAATTGATGAATTATGTTCCTTTTATCAAGGATGAACATGTGAAGATTCATAGATATTTGAGTGGGTTTCCCTCATTTATCAGTGAAAAGATATGGTATCATGACCCTAAGACATTGGAAGAAACCATAATGCATGCTAAGTGTCTTTATGAGCAACAAAGGGGAAGATCGACTTTCCAAAAGGCTTGGGAAGACAAGATGAAAAGTAAGGTGGAATAGAGGAAGAAGGGAGCTAAGCCACCGTTTTTTAGAAATATTGCGCAAGGACATACAACTCTTTAGGAGCCAAGAACTTCGAAGATAGTGGGACAAAATTCATGGCAGAAACCTATGCAGTGTTGGGGTTGTGGCGAAAATCACATGTGTAGAGATTGCCCTCAAAGAGTTGATAAAGCGAGGACTGCGCACAATGTACGACAAGTTGTGACAATGGAAGACATGGGTAGAAATGTTCCAAGGATTTACGTCGCATTGGATAACAAGTAGGATGAGTTTCAGTCGTACATGATCGAGATGGAAGGTAAGATTAATGACCAACCTATTGCTATTTTAATTGACTCAGGAGCTAGTCATAGTTATCTAGATCCTAAAATGGTGGAAAGATTCCATCTGTCAAGATGAAATCTTGGGAAACCTTGGTTGGTACAGTTTGCTACAGGAACAAAAAGTAAATTCAATGAGATGGTTAAGGCATGTCCATTTGAGATGAATGGACTACACACAAAGGATGATTTGAATATTATACCTTTGGGCTCATATGATTTCCTCATTGGTATGGATTGGTTGGATGAGCACCATGTTGTCCTATATTGTTATAACAAGACATTTAATTTCCTGGATGAGAAAGGAAACTTGAGATCAGTTCAAGGAATTCCAAGAACTATGAATATCATAGAAATTTCAACATTGCAGCTAAATAAAATCTACATGAAAGGATGTCAAGTATTCACAACGCACATGGAAGAGGAACCTAAGGATAAAGTGTCGAGTGTGGAAGACTACATAATATTGAAAGAGTATGAGGATGTCTTTAAAGGGATACCGATATTACCTCTAAAAAGAGATATTGACTTCTCTATTAATTTTATTACAGGATGAGTACGCCAGAAATGAAGGATTTGTAGATGCAACTTGAAGAGCTTCTGAAGAAGGGATATATATG
Organism: Picea engelmannii; assembly: GCA_009831015.1. Taxonomy (NCBI): domain Eukaryota; kingdom Viridiplantae; phylum Streptophyta; class Pinopsida; order Pinales; family Pinaceae; genus Picea; species Picea engelmannii. The sequence goes on from WSFP011466112.1 coordinate 4,229, forward strand.
CCCAAGTGTGTATCCTTGGGGTGCACCAGTTTTGTTCGTGAAGAAGAAGGATGGTACATTGAGACTTTGTATCAAATTTAGGCAATTGAAAAAAGTAATAGTAAATAACAACTATCCTTTGCCAAGGATGGATGATCTGTTTGATCAACTGAGAGGCGCACAAATATTTTCCAAGATAGATCTCGGATCTAGATATCACCAAGTAATAATAAAAGAGGAATACATCAATAGGAATGCCTTCAGAACAAGCTATGGTCACTATGAGTTCAGAGTGGTTCCATTTTGATTGTCAAATGCACCAATTGTTTTCATGTGCTTAATGAATGGAGTTTTCAAAGAGTATTTAAATATGTTTTTCATTGTATTTTTGGATGACATTCTTATTTACTCAAAGTATAAGGAAGCACATGAGAAACACTTAAGTATGGTGTTGCAGGTATTGAGGGAGCGCCAACTTTATGCAAAGATGATCAATTGTTCATTTTTTCAGAGATGGATCCACTACTTGGGACATATTATTTTAGAAGAAGGAATGGTCATTGACCCAACAAAGATAAAATCCATTGAAGAATGACCAACACCACGAAATGCCACATAAGTGAGGTCCTTTATGGGACTAGCAGGGTACTACAAAAGTTTTATTGAAGGATTTTCACAAATTGCGTATCCAATCACATCTTTTCAAAAGAAAGGTGTTCGATATGGATGGAATCTAGATTGCATAAGGAGTTTTTAGCACTTGAAGAACTTGTTAACAAGTGCGCTGATTTTGAGAATTGTGGATCCAGATGCAGACTTTGTTGTGTACACAGATGCATGCAAGGAAGGACTCAAGGGAGTCCTAAGTCATAATGGGCATGTGGTATGCTACGAGTCAAGGAAGTTGAAAGAGCATGAAAGACTCTATGCAACGAATGACTTAGAATTGACAGCTATAGTGCATGATTTGAAGATGTGGCGACATTATCTCATGGGTAAGAGATTTGATTTGAGAATAGACCATTGCAATCTGAAGTAATTGTTTGGAAAACCAAGTTTGAATGCTAGACAAAGCAAGTGGATAGAGTTCCTTAGTGAGTACGACTTCGACATAAAGCACATCAGAAGAAAATAGAGCAAGGTGGTTGACGCACTCAGTAGGAGGATGCATGAAATTTATGCTACAACCATTAGCATGTACCAGAAAAATTTGCACGACATAATTTTGGATGTTGCCAAATAAAATCTACGCTATATGGATATAAGTGCGACTTTATAGCAAGGTACGTTGCAATGAAAGTTTGAATATTATGAGTTAAGAGAGGATGAGATCCTCATGTATAGATGCAGATTCTATGTTCCGAATGAGCAAGAGTTGAAGAACTTTATTTTGTCAGAAATGCATAAGGTTCCTAATGATGAACATCCAGTTTACCAGAAGACCATTATCGTGGTCAAGAAGCAATACTTTTGGCCAGGTATGAAAAAGGAAGTTGTGGATTTTATTGCGAGATGTCTTGAATGTCAGAAGGTCAAGGCTGAGCACAAACATCCACCTGGTCTGCTGTAGCCTTTTCACATTCCTGAGTGGAAGTGGGCGGTGGTGATCATGAAATTTATAACTAAGTTTCCTAGGACTAAGAAGCAACATGATTCTATTATGGTGGTGGTGGACAATATTACTAAACATGCCCATTTTATTGTAGTAAAGTCGACGCACAAGGAAACTGACATTCCTGAGATATACATGTGCTAAGTTGCTAAGTTGCATGGTGTTTCTAAGACAATTGTGTCTAATAGAGATTCCAATTTCACCATGAACTTTTGGAAAATTCTATTCAAGGATTTGGAACAAGTCTAAATTTCAACACAACATATCACCCTAAGTCATATGGTCAGACTGAGAGGGTAAATCGGGTGATTGAAGACATGCTGAGGATGTATGTGATGGATAAACCATCAAATTGGGAAGACTACTTTCACTTGGTAGAGTTTACTTACAACAATGGGTATCAGTAGACCGTACAATAGTTGGGCCAGATTTTCTTTGGGAAATGGAGGAGCATACGGTAAAGATAAGGCAGAATTTAAAGGCTTCCTAAGATATGCAGAAAATTTGAGTAGATAAAGGCATAACCCACAGAGAGTTTAAAGTGGGTGATCGCATATTTCTAAAAGTGAAGGCCAAGCGCAGTTTCCTGAAGTTGGGGAAGTGTTCTAAATTACCAGCGCACTATTGTGGGCCATTTTAAATCCTTGAAAGGATTGGTCATGTACTTATATGCTTGCATTGCCTCCATCCTTATGCATTCATAATGTTTTTTATGTGTCATTGCTTAATAATTATGTACCTGATGCTAATCATGTCATTGATTGGAATGTGATTCAGGTGGAGCTAGAAGGAGGATTTCAAGTGCAACCGGTTTGCATATTGGATCGAAAAACCAAGCAACTCTGAAATCGAGTCATGGAGTTGGTAAATGTCCAATGGACCTGGTACAGTCCCGAGGATGAAACGTGGGAGCACGACAATGCTATGCGAGCAGAGTATCCTCATCTTTTTTATGATTTTTGAAAATCTTGTATGTACATGTGTATATGATGCACTGAGGACAACACATAAATAAGGGGGAAGGGATTGTAGTGTCCCTGATCTAAAACCCTTCGTAACTGTACATATAGGATGGTGAACCGTTGAAATCAAGTGTAAATATAATATACATTTAGGCTAGTGAGCCATAGGTATTAGGTTTTTATGTTGCGTGCATCAAAGTAGTGCACAAAGAAGTGTTATCAAGATAGGGTGCACACATTTTCATGTGTTGCGCACACCTAGATAAGTGCGTATATTGCATTATGTTACGCACACTTGGGTTAGTGCATGAGAATGAATGGATGTGTATGGAAACTGAAGATCTTGTGTGATTATGAGGTTGGAGATCCTGGACGCAGATAGGCCATTGCACCTATCCATGTAAATTTAATCATGATTATTAATATAATATTGCATCACTACACACTAACTGATTTAGATGAAAAGAGATGGGGGCCTACTCCAACAAAAAAGGGAAAAGGGGGGAATATTTAATAATATTTCCAAAAAAGCATCAAGTGGATATATTATTTTATCCTAATTTCTCGAGGGTAGGGAATGGGTCACCAAGTGGATTAAAATCTACTTTTGAAGATGACAAGTGGAAGGCATGGAATATATCTTTCTGGCCTTAGTGTATTTTTGCGAGGATGATTATTTGCATGGGACATGATATGGGGTTCGGGGAAAGGAATTCATGTTGCAGGATCTCGTGTGTAGAAGGGGGTCAGACTGTATCTAAAATACAATTATTACCTTATATGCAGTGAGAAGATTGTAAGGAGTTATGGGGCTACATCCAAAGTTTCATTGTCGAAGAGTCAGGTTGAAAGACCATGAGCAGTTTCTCTGGGTGAGAGATTGGTTGTTGTGGAGTGGTTTTCAAACCCGTGGGAATGCTCTCTAGGCAAGAGTCTAGGTGAGAGTTTTGTTCGACCTATTGTTGCTAACCCTGGGAAGGGAAGTGGGGTAGCCGAAGGACAATTGAACAAAGAAGGGGAACACTTCCTTGGGTTTTACCGGTACATGGGGAATGAGGGATTATGGGCTAGATTCAACAATGGGCACCTGGGAATAAGTAATTATGTTGAGTTTTAGACCATAGATTGTCGCTAGGAACCCTTTTTCTCGGGTGGAGTTGTGCCCCAACTCGGGGGTGACCTGTTGTTGAAAGATTATGAGCAACAACGTCTATAGCTAGGAGGAACATCTGAGTCAAGGCCAAAATTGGTGAATTTCATTTAAGATAAGTGTTCCTTATGTACTTGTCTTGGTTAATGCATGCATTTTTGTCTATGTTTGTGATTAAGGGACTTTTCCCCTGTGATCGTAGGTCGTAATCACAATAGAGAAAGACCAAGTGAAAGAGATAATCGTCTCCCCATAGTGACAAGCACACAAAACACTAAGGAAAATAACGACTTTAATTAGGATAAAGTAGGGATAGAGAGGAGGAAAAAAGGTGCACCTTGTTCTCCTGTTTGATGTCGATCCCTGATCCAGTTCACCAAATAAATCCTGACCTTCTGCTAGAATCAACCTGCAAGACAGATACAAAACTAAGCCTACAATGAAGGTAGTTATACTATCAAAATTATGTGCATTTTGTATGTCAAATTCAAAGTAAACATAAAGATAAATGTACAATGAAGAAAAATATGGGGGGAAAACAAGCTCTTTTATTACTAGCAAGTGGAAAAGGTAAGTTACAACCTTGTCTAGCCTTAGGCATCGTCTTGAAGCCAAATGTATGGGTTCTTCCTAGAATCCTAAAGCATCAAATCAACCGATAAATACTTCTCTCAATGAATCAGATAGGGATAAGGAGACACCCTATAGTCACATAAAAGGAGAAAGAAGCTCTGTAAAAGAAGTTTCTAGACTAAAGGGGATGCTGCTCAAAGAATATAAGGAAAGGAGGCTTGCTAGATGTTGGAAACATAACTTTCCACCAAGGGACTTGTCTTTTCTTCTTATCCCTCCATGGTTGTTTTATATCTTCCCAAAGAAGTTTGGGGAGTTGAATTCCATTGTATATGGGAAAGGGTCATTGGGAAATGATCCCAATTGAAAAAAAACACTTGAAAACATAGGATTATTTTAGTTTTCACCAAAAATGAGGGCATCCGTGGGTTGCAGTGAAGAAGGTCACCAATGTCCACGTGTTGCATTAGGGAAACCCGTGAATATGCTCTTAAATCATGATTTTTAAAGGATTTTTGAGAGGATTTTTTAAGGAAAAGTATAGCAAGCATTGGGAAAGGGTTAATCCATGGAAAAAAAACATAGGTGTGGCTTTTTTTGCTATAACAATTTGACATGGGTTAAATTCTTGTATGTGTTGCATATAAGTATTTGCTGTTATTTTGTTAATCGTTGCATGCTCATTTAAGTATAGTTCTTATAGCTTGTAATCATAGTTGTGCATGGATATGACCAATGTGGTTATTCTTGCTTGTTAAGTTATCCATGTAATTTTGGTTATGAGTTGACAAGAAGAGGATTGAGTGCGTAGGAAGGTATCCTGTGTGCACTGAGAGACTAGAATTCGTGTGTGCAGAAAGATAAATTAGATTATGCACACAGTGAAATATAAGTTGACACATGATGCCTAAATGGTTGTGCATGGTTTCTCTATGTGATCTGAATTCTAGTGCGCACAATTGGTGTGCGCGATTTTGATTTATTTCCTATGCTTAAGTTTGTATTGAAAAGAGAATGTTGCTTCCGTTGTTATAAGTTGCGTGGTGTGACTCAAGTTTGGGTTGAGCATGTTACTTCAAGATATAATGCATGGATTGTATTTAAATTAGATTTTGCACAATGTACTTCTATACTAACATTGGCCAGTGGTATGTTGGGAATGTTATAGTTTGGTTGATTTAGTGCTCCTGAAGTTGATGTTGAGTGATGTGGCCTAGTCTAGGGTGACTTGGTACGTTACAAATTGGTATCAGAGCTTTATCATAGTGTTTTATGGAGTAGCATGGCCATCTTGGGTTGTTGGGGATGTTACATGAGGTCACATCACCCCCCAAATCAATTTTTTGATTTGAAAAAAAATTGGTTTCTCCTTGATCCATTAAGATAAGGTAAAAATTGCATAGATGAATCTTCATTTACGTTTAGAATTCCTTGATCTAGGCACTTATCATTCTTGGCTAAAAGATCCGCCTCCCCATTATGGTGTCATAGAATATGAAATAATCCACATAGTAGAAATTTTTCTCCTCTATCTTAATCCCATGGTAGATTCTTTGCAAGTTAGGGTGAGGGTTGTGACTGATCTGGCACAAGTATTTTATAATCAATTCTGAGTCTCCAATGACGATGACACTCATAAATTTATTTTCATTTATCAAGGTCAACCCATTGTATGCAACCACAAATTCTTCTTGATTGTTTGACTTATGTCCCAAACCCTAGGAAAATATTATGATATAGTTTCCATTGGGGTGATATATGACCCCCCCAACCCTGCACCTACCACCCCTTTATTATTATTATAGTTGTAATCGATGGTTGTGAAATTTTAAAATATTTTTGTATATATTGATGAGTCGCAAAATTACCATATTTTGACATTTTCTTTTCCTTATTTTTAATCCCTTTACGTTTACCCGTAACCTTATATTATACCATTTTTATACTCATATGCAATAGCTATGCTTAAAATATGTTCCATTACATTTCTTAGTATTATCAATGAATTATGGTTAACATTAGGGAGACTTAGTGTATTATGTATTTACTTTTGAAATAATGGCTCATGTGTGAACAAGTTGCTATAGGAATGGGTCCACAAGGTACATGGTTGAAGAAAATTCGAATTAATGGTGTAGAGAATTTGTAGATCCATATGTTGAAGATTTAACATGCCACAAAGGAAGGAATTGACCACCACCAATCATGTAGCCACTTGGGAAAGACAACAAAACATATATTTCATGGTTTTAATTATTGGAAGGTAGATTTGTATGTGCCCAAGTGTGCAGATCCATTTTTATTATATATTTAAAGATATCCCATGTATATATCATGGATCTAGGGATCCCAACACCATTATTAACTATTTTAAACATATTTTGAGAAAGTTATTGTAACCCACGTGACTTGTGGTGCAATAAGATCCACCCACAATACTAGTCTCTTTTGTAGGAAGTTTGTCCAGAGGAAGAAAGCATTGGTGAATGGGGATTCCACTGGAGAAGAAGACAAGGGAATGTAAAAGCCTTCGATATTACATATATATTGATTAACAAGTATGTGGTGAGTCTTCACTATTTCCATCAGTAATATGTAATATTCCAAATATAAAATAGTATGAAGAACATAAATAATTAGCTAGAAATGGTCGATAAACAACAATATAACCAGAACAACACCACAATAATACCAAAATAATATCGAAATAACACCAGAAGGAGCACTTTGATTACTGAGAGAAATGTTCACTTGCCTCTTCGAGGGGGAAACTTCCATCAGAGCAGAGATCTATTACAATAATATCCAAGACAAAACTTCTCATACCCTCTACTCCTATTTATACTAAATATGTTTATCAAAAGAACAATATAGAGGAAGATCCTTCTAGAAGTGGAAGCTTCTATTAGGTCTTCTTACATTCGAATTATTATTCCTTATTGCTAGGCCTTATTAATATTGACCTTTATTACATGAAAATATATTATTCTACCTATGTGAGGGGTTAGGTCCCTAACATGTCCCCCCCCTTAAAAAAAACCTTGTCCTCAAGGATTGAGATGAGTAAATTGCTGGAGAATGGTAGCTAGTTCCCAAGTGGCATCTACTGGAGTTGTATCTTTCCACTGGACTAACACTTCCTTGATGGTTCGTTGATGAAAACGACGCTCACGCTGGTCCAAAAATTCTTTTGGATGTAGCCAAATGGATCCTTCTTCATCCAACTCGGGAAGGTTGGTTTGATTTTGGCACTTAGTTCCAATCACCTTCTTTAAGCAGGAAACACGAAAAATAGGATGGAGCATATAATGACTGGGAAAATCTAACTGATAGGCCACCTGTCCCACATGCTTGAGAACAATATAAGGACCATAAAGTTTGGGCACCAATTTTGGACAATGGTCAACCTTGAGGGAATTTTTCTTGTAAGGCTGCAGTCGAAGAAACACCTCATCTCCTTCTGTAAATTGACATTCAGAGTCACCTTGATCTGCTTGTTTCTTCATGCGATTCTGGTCCATGACCAAATTCTCTTTGAGGGTACGAATAATGGCCTCTCGAATTGTAAGCGTTTGGTCAATCGCCTGGACCTTTGAGACACCTGGAAAGTATGAGATAACTGAAGGTGGATTTTGTCCATATACTTCTTCAAAAGGAGTCATGTGGGTAGTTGTATGGTAAGAAGTGTTGTACCACCATTCAACTAGTGGTAACCATTGATCCCACTGATTTTTCCTTTCCGATCCAAAACACCTCAAATATGTTTCCAAACACTTGTTGACAACTTTAGTTTGACCATCAGTTTGGGGATGATAAGTTGTGATGATATGAAATTGGGTGCCTTGTAGCTTGAATAGTTCTTGCCAAAAATTGCTAGTGAAAGTTGGGTCACGATAAAAAACAATAGAATGAGGCATGCCATGAAGCTTGAAGACCTAATCCATGAAAATTTGAGCCAAGATGGAGGTTGTAAATGGGTGTTGAAGAGCATAGAAATGAGCATACTTGGAAAGAAGATCAACTACCACCATGATGACTGGCCTGATTTAGGTAAGCCTATAATAAAATCCATAGAGATATCCTGCCAAATAGAAGGTGGAATCGAAAGCGGTTGTAGTGTATCAGGAGATTTGACTGTTTCTCCCTTGTTGCATTGAAAAACATCACATTCATCCACAAAATTGTGAACGTTCTATTTAATGCCATCCCCAAAAAAAGAACGTTTGACCCAACCATAGGTTTTGGTAAACCCTGAGTGCCTAGTGGTGGGTGTAGCATGAAGCTCAGAAAGTATCGTGGATTTAATTTTTTACTGTTTACTTAAATACACGCGACCTTTGTATCAAATATCATCATTGAGCCAAGATCACCCCAGGGAGACTAGAGAATTGGCCTGCAATTGTTGTATCAGATGAGAACTTTTTGGGTCGTGTAGCCATTCCTAGTGAACAACTTGGAGCCAATTTGGTACAATGAAGGAAAGATAAAAAAGGGACCCTTCATCTTCATATTTTCTGAAAAGTGCATCAACAACCACATTGTCTTTGCCTTTCTTGTAAATGATCTCATAATCATATCCAAATAGCTTAGTCACCCATTTTTGTTTCTCTGGGGTGGAAAGGTGTTATTCCAGAAAATACTTGAGGCTTTGATGATCTGTCTTAATTTGGAAGCATTTCCCCAATAGATAAGGGCGCCAAATATCCATGACATGAAGAATACCCAACATTTTCTTTTCATAGATTGATTTGCTCAAATTTCACTCTGAAAGTTGTTTGCTGATAAAGGCCAAAGGATGACCCTCTTTCATAAGGACTGCGCCAATTCCTTTCCCGGAAGCATCACATTCTAGGACAATGGGCTTTGTGAAATCAGGAAGGGCCAATATTGGAGTGGTGCACATGGCCATCTTCAAGGTTTGAAAATCCTAAGCAACTGTTGGATTCCAAGTGAAATAATTCTTTTCAAGGAGAGTAGTGAGAGGCGCCACAATATTTCCATAATTCTTAACAAACTTGCGATAATAACCTGTTAAACCAAGAAATCCACAAAAATATTTCGAGAGTCTTTGGGTGAGGATAATCTTGCATAGCTTAAATCTTTTTAGGATCCACCCTGACATCGACCTTGACAACAAGATGAACCAAGTACTCAACTCCTAAGGCACCAAAAGAACATTTATATTGTTTGAGGAAACATTGGTCCTGAGAAAGTAGATGGATAACTCGATCCACATAAGCAAGATGGGTTGTCCAGGTTTTACTATAGATGAGGATATCATCAAACAAAACTAAAACAAAATGAAGAAGAAAAGGATGGAAGACATGATTCATGAGGCTTTGGAAAGTGGAGGGAGCATTACACAAGCCAAAGGGCATGAAAAAAAAATCATAGTGGGCCTCATGAGTTATAAATGCAGACTTAGGAATGTCTTCCTCGTTCATACAGATTTAGTGGTATCTAGAACGAAGGTTAAGTTTAGTAAAGAATTGGGCGCCACTCAATTCATCCAAGAGATCATCAATGACATGAATGAGAAATTTGTCTTTATTGGTGAGTTTGTTGAGGGCGCAAAATTCAGGACACATGCACCAAGAACCTTCTTTCTTAAGTACCTGACCACATGAGAAGAGTAGGGGCTCATACTAGGGCGGATAACACCTGCGTTGAGCAATTCTTGAACAATTTTCTCAATTTCATTTTCTTGGGAAAAGGGATGACGATAGGGATGGGTATTGGGAGGAAGGATTCCTTGGACAAGGGGAATGGAATGATCATGAACACCATGGGAAGGAGGGATTCCTTGAGGAGTGGCAAAAAACCACTTGATGTTTAGAGAGGATGGATTGGAGGTCCTGCGACACATAGGGTGTCTCCATGGCTTGTATGGCACGAAGTTGAGAAATAATGACATAATGACCTTTTTTGATCATCTTTTCCATGTGATGGGAATTGATGATCTCCGGGGAATCGACGATGATGCCTTGGAAATTATATTGTTGGCCCTCCTGGTTGAATTACATGGTTAATTCCTTAAAATCCATGAGAATGGGACCCAAATTCCTTAGCCATTCTGCACCCAACACAATGTAACAACCTCCCATATCGATAGAAAACATATGATATTTCATGTGGTACTCACCAATTTGGAGACACATTTTCACAATGCCCTCCACATTTCGTGGACCCGCCATTGGCAATCATAATTTGAAAATTATTGACGACACAAATATAGCAATTAGTTTCTTTGGCAATGTGGCGATGAATAAAATTGTGGGTGCTTCTACTATCAGCAAGAATGATGACCTTCATATGCTTAATGTAACCAATTATCTTGAGGGTTTGGGGAGAAGGGAAGCCAGTGTGAGCATTTAGGGAAATGGCAAATTCTACTTCAGGAGGGTCTGAGGGAGGGGTCATGTCAGTGGGTTCAAGTGACATGGAAACAAGGGGAGCCTCAAAATTGTCTTCCGAAACATCCTCTGAGATGGCGATAAAAATATTTTGTTCCTTACACTTGTTCCCAAGAAAATATTTGTCATCACAATTATAATAAAGGCCTTTGAGTTGGCATTCAACCATTTCAGCCCTGGTCAATTTCTGGATCTTTAGTGGAGTAGAAGGAGGAATGGGAGTGACTGGTTTAGTGAGAGGAATAAAGGAGGGTTTTTAGTTTTGAGAAGATACAACTTGTTGTGATTCCTTATCTCTTTTAGTAGAATCCAACCAACTTTGAGGCCGATCCATGAGGACATGGGAACAAATCTCATCCTTAAGGCCACTGATAAAACATTCTCGGAAAAAAACATCAAACATGCCCTCTGTACGAAAAGCCAATCGCTCAAAAGAGGCTATAAATTATTCCACTGTGCCAGATTGTTTCAACTTTGTCAAACTACCTAAATGGTTGGTGTCAGTTTCAAAGCATTCGTAAATATTTTCCACAAATTTTGTCCAAGCCACATAACCTTGGCGAGCATTTTTTCTCCATTGTCACCATTGCCAACTTTCTTGATCTATATGGAGAACACCATACTAGAGTTTGTCCAAATCATCCATAATTCCATACAAATAGAAATAATTTTCCATTTGAGTTACCCAACCAATGGGATCCAAGCCATCAAATTTTTTCACATCCAAAAGCAAAAGGCGTAGGTCACGCTGAAAGTGATGGGGCTGAAAATTCTGGGAACGAGAGGAAGTTTCACCTCCGATGTGAAAAGGTGGGTCAAATTAGGGAAGATCTGTAGGGATATGCATCTTGGCGCATATCATCGTAGTGAAGGATTAAATCTAGGTAGCAAGGTCTGATGGAGGAATGCATGTTTTGATTGAATGTGGAAATATTGGCACTGATCTGTCTCACTTCTTGTTGGGTTTCTGTGAAATTAGAGTGCAAGGCATTGAAGCAAGCTTCCAAGTCTTGGCTATGGGTGTGGGACATGATGAAGAGGGAAAATGAAAAGGGATGGGTGGAACCAAACAAGAAAATGGTTTATTGATCCAAGTGGATATCGGTGGCCACCCACCTTTTCCAATTGGCTCAAAACAACTTTCTAGCAATTTTGGCAATTTACTATTTTTAGCAGGTTTTAACTTCCGAGGCCATTTTGAGGGCCTAAATGAAGGTTTTTTGGTATCGAGGTTCTCAATGATATCCAAAGGAATATTGATCCACCAAAATGAATCTCCTCGACCATACCTTTCCAACGAGCTATGATATCCCTAAAACGGAGATCGTATGCAAAAGTTACGACCCCAGGAAGTTGATGTACTAACTTACCCAAATGGGGCCCACATGAATTTTGTCACTTCATCTCCTAGGGTTAGGTTTTTGGATGTCTAGGAATTTTTGGATTCCCATTTATTGTAAAAAGGCCTTCAGATCCTCATTGTAATCATCTTCTTGTGAATGCGAGTAGCCGTCACATCTCTTCTCAGAGATAAGCTGCCACCATTCTAGCGAGTCTTTCACTCTGTATGTTTACAGTCTCTGTACATTTCTTTGATTAATAGAAATCATGTATTACTATATATATATATATGTTTATGGTTGCATATCTGATACATTTATGTTATATTATTGAATATCTGCAATATCTCTGTGCATTTCTTTATTATATCTCCGCTCTCATTTCGTGTTGAAAATAATCCGGATCAGTGGTATCAGAGAAGGCTGTTCTTGGTCATTTTTTTTCAGTGCATGTCCCTGACGAGGTATGAGTATAGCAGTTGGGTCTCGAGCTTGTCTCTCTTGAGGAAAATCACTCTCGCACACCCAAGAAACCCTCAATGGCGGAAGAAAAGAAAAACGATGGAGCAGATGATCCTATCAGTCTGTTGCTTGAGCAAGCTCTCACGCGACAGAGGGACAAAATGATGGAGATTTTTTCCCACATCCTTCAATGCCTGCCGATAGCAACAGGCACATCTTCATCAAGCGACCACTTTGGAGGCACCTTGCCTTTCAAGGTACAAGTTAATTTTGATATTCCTATATTTGAAGGACAAATAGATGCAGAAGCCCTAGACAAATGGTTAAATTTGCTAGAAGGTTATTTCTTTGTTCACAAATTTTTCGACAAAGAAAAGATCACCTTCGCACTCCTTAAAGCTCTCCCCCATGTCAAACATTGGTGGGAAACTTATTGGGAGCAGAGTTCCACAGAGGAGTCTGAAATATATGGGGCCGATCCCACTTGGGATTTTTTTTGTGGATGCAGTAAAGGAATAATATTACCCTATTGGCAACTATGAGGACCAGTACATGAGATGGACCACACTACGGCAAGAGAGGGGCCAAGCAGTTCCAGAGTTCACCAATACCTTCCATACCTTGTGCACCAAGCTAGGTATCAAAGACTCCAAATGACATTTGGTTCTGAAATACCGTGGGGCTCTACACAGATACATCCAAATTGAAATGGATTTTCTGGACATCTCATCACTTGGTGCTGCTTATCGATATGCTGTTAAAATTGAGAATAAATTTAAGCACCAGAACAAATGATATTTTGGTTCTGCAAATCCACAACAACCAAAGTATGACAAAGATGTCCCTAACAAACAATCTCCCAAAAACCAGTCCAAGCCACATGAAAAGAAGGGTCACGGGAAGACAAAGAAGGACACTGGAAAATGGTGTGATTTCCACAAAATCCCCTGGCACAACATCGATGAATGTTGCTCAAAACAGTCATTGGTGGATGAGATCAAAGACAAGGAGCCGAACCCTGATTCATAATCTGATTATGAAAATACTGGTAAAGGACAGATCATTGACGCATACCCCACTGCTATTTTCGTGACCGCAACAATTCAACCAGAAGAACCAACAGATCTTGAAGAGGGGGAGCACCTTTTTCATTCACAAATGTGGGTGAAGGGGACCCCGCTGCATTTTATTGTTGATAGCGAAAGCCAAAAGAACCTCATCTCAGTAGAGGTCGTCAAACAGTTGGGATTGTCGACAACACCACACCCGCAACCATACAACATTGGGTGGCTTCGCCAAGGATGAGGTCTCCATGTCAACCAACAATGTCGATTATCATACGACATCCAACCCTTCAAGGATGAGGTATTATGTTATGTTTCCCCACTAGATGTCTGTGATGTGCTCTTGGGCCAACCAGATATGTGGAGATGCCATGTTGTTTATGAGTCTCGACCTCGTAGTGTCATTGTTACTTTGGGGGGTCATCTCTACAGAATACCATAGGTAGTTCCAACTACTGTTCCACCTAAAAAGTGTCGCAAGGTAGTATCTCATACTGCAAAATTCAGCTTCTTCACAATCTGTTCAAAAGGAGAACAAAAGGACACTGCGACC
>WSFP011466113.1:0-18336 GCA_009831015.1 Picea engelmannii
AACTCAACGCAATGGGGACCATTGCTTCCTAAGGAGGGAGGATTGATCCAGGTGGATATTGGTGGCCACCCACCTTTTCCGACTGGCTCAAAACAATTTTCTAGCAATTTTGGCAATTTACTATTTTTAGCAGGTTTTAACTTTCGAGGCCATTTTGAGGGCCTAAATGAAGGTTTTTTTAGATCGAGGTTCTCAATGATAACCAAAGGCATGATTGAGCCCCCAAAATGAATCTCCTCGAAGATACCTTTCCAACGAGCTATCACACGCCTAAAACGAAGATCGTATGCAAAAGTTACGACACCGGGAAGTTGATGTACTAACTTACCCAAACGGGGCCCACATGACTTTTGGCGCTTCATCTCCTAGGGTTAGGTTTTTGGATGTATATGACTTTTGGCATTCTCATATATTCTAAAAAAAAGGCCTCTAGAGCCTCATTGTAATGATCTTCTGATGGATGCGAGTAGCAACCACATCTCTTCTCATAGATAAGCTACCAATGCCCTAGCTAGTTATTTCCATTCTGTCTGTAAGCATATTTCAGTCATTTGTTATTAATGAAATGAAGTCTTATTTCCGCTGCATCTCTGCGTTTATGTGTATTTCTGTATTTCGTTGTGTTCCTACATAAATCCGGATCATTTTCTGAAATTTTTTGTGGAGGACCATGATTATGGAGTTGAACTGATGTCCAAAAATCATCTTGACCCTTTTTGGCATTTGAAAGATAAAAGTAAAACACCAGTGCGCTGCAAACTGGCACTGCAATTTAGACAATTATTGGATATTCACCTTGTTTGGAGGTTTCCACCTGTCAATGTTGGTTAGAATGACTTCTTAAATATTAGTTAGATTCTAAAGAACACATGCACGTAAGATTTAGCTCCATTAAAACCTCATGTAGTGAGTTGGCAACACATCTAGATAGGGGAACTTATATTATTTTTTCAGTCAACCATGTAAAGTCTACAGGACTGTATATATCAGATTTAAGACTCTTGGTTAATCAAAGATCAGTCTCTTTTCTTATTACCATATTATGTATTCAATATTGCTTTGACGTGGATTGTTGGTGAATGATTCATCTCTAGTGCTTGTTCAAATGTTGCAGTAAAGGATTTGATGTTATCTACTGGTGCAAGTTCTATCAAAGCTTTATTTATCATTATTTAGGAGGTTCCTTTTGATAATAATTTCTGCCATATGTGTCTCAAAATTTCCTGCTGTGATCTGATGCATGTATTACATTTTCTTTAGTCTTCCATCTTTCATTTATGTTTCAAAAACACTGATTTGAATTTATTCAAGCCTTGCTTGCTGGTGTATACCTTGTGGAGATTTTGTGATGATATTTAAATATAATTCCTTGAATATTTGTTGCACTTGAGCTTAAATTATACAAACCTTTTTCCAAATTATGGAATCTATTGATGGGTATTAGGCTTTCTCTTTAGCAGTTTAAGAGAAACTCCCAGTGCTAAGACTACCTATTTGCATAGGTGAAAGAACAAAATTGCAAGCCTACTGCAAAATGAAAATAGTGCCAAAGGAAAATGTTCAATCTACTCATATATAGATATTGGAACTTTAGGATTGGGAAAAGAAATAGAATCTTCTATGGGAATTCATAAGAGTCAACACTTGGAACTCTATGAGAAGTTAAGGTATTTATAGAAAATAATAGAGAGAGTTGTGAACCACCTCAAGATATCCCTAGAAATAGTTGGATCACTACCTCATCCTGATGATTCTAGCTCTGTTGCATAGTAAGGCCAATCGACAACCTTGGAGGACAATGGAATATTGTTGGACACCCACAATCAGGACATGGTAAATGACACAAGCGAGGTATTCTTTGTAGACATGTTTGGACAAGGGGAATACAAGGATGAAGCAGGAGTAGATCCATAAGAGCACATGCATGTTGAATCTCTTCACAGACATGAGTAATAGTTAGTAATCTCTTTGTCTTATTTTATCATGTTTTCTCAAGTTGTTTATTTGCTACAAGAATATGTAAGGTTGAATACCCATGAAGTATTTAGAGGTTGACATAGGACAAATGGGTAGTATAGAATACTGGATAGACAAGATTCCATTTTTGAAATTTTTCCCTAACCACCTTTTTATTTTGCATTACAAAGATGCCGAATTTGGCTACAACATTTTCTAATGAAAATGATATTCGTTATTATGAAAAAAATTAAAAACACATTTTATGAAAATTGTGATTATTTTGATTCTTTCTGGATAATTTTAATAAAATATGTTTATAATTTAATATTAAATTTATTGAACCTAACTGATACGCTATTTTTTGAAAGAAACCCTTTTGGAAGCCTGGTTGAGCGGCTTGGCCAATCACGAAGGGTTTAGGGTTTTGCATCGAACCAGAGTTTGGGTTGTTTGCAGTCCCTCATGGTTCGATTGGGGGAGGGAGTGCAACTCCCTCCTACAAAAATTTCTCGCGAGCTGATGATCGGACCCCAATGATCGCAACTTAGTTATGCACAATAACTTTTAGAGTGACATCGATACCTCAGGAACCAACAAAAGCAAGGGCCTAGACAACAACACTTAGCTTATAGATCGTGCAAAATGAGAACATAATCATAGAAATCCTGTAACCACAACCAACTGCCTTCTGAAAGTTGATGAAAACCCCAAATACAAAGTCAAATCTAACAACAATGGGAACTATATAAAATTCATGCAATATCACACATTCATCGAAAAATTCATGGGCATATGGCCCACTTAGAAATCTCTCATATGGTGGATCAAGATGAATTGGAAACCCAGAGGTTAGATTGATCTCGAACTGGGTTCCAAAGGGTTCTTCACCTCCATTTTATCTAGCTTGGTGGACATAGATAGGGTCTTTGAAAATGACCCCTACTTCTTCAACTCCACAAGGTTTCACTTCAGAACTTCGACGAAAATATTCAACCTTGAAAAATAAGATTTCACTATTTCCCTAGTTTGGATTCGTCTCTATTCACTCTCGCATGAGTTATGGGAAGCGAAAATCCTGGAAGGTATTGACAATATTCTAGGGACTTTGTGAAATTTTTTTAAATCACCCATTTAACAAGGTCGCTACACATCTTATGCCCGCATATGCGTCTACACGAACCTTTCCAAGGCCCTACCAAATTTGATCTGTCTCAACTACCAAGACAACGAATGGGTGCAAATCCTTGCCTGTGAACAAATACCTTTTGTTTGCTAAAAATACCATGAGTGTGACCATCTCTTTTGAGATTTCCCCTTAAATGTCTAGCCATAATCTGAGAAAATGCCCCCAACAAAGGATGCTGAGGGTTTTGAGTAGGTCTCGATCTGAAGAAGGCCTTGAAGGAAACCTACATCCTCTCAATCAAACATGAACACCAAAATTAGTAATACCTTTGAAACCCTATCACACAACGAAGAGGGCCAAGATAAAATTCCCCAACAAGAGAACAATCCAAATGACAATGTCGAGTGACAGAGGACCATGGAACCGAACTCTTCAAACCCAACAATTAGAGAAGAGGAAATGCAAGAAGATAGTCCATAATAGATCAATTTCAAATATGGTGATGAGATGGACCTAGGTGAAGTAGATATTCAATCCATAGATCCATCTTGGGAGCATTAATATTCAAATTCCA
The DNA here is from genome assembly GCA_009831015.1 of Picea engelmannii. Classification (NCBI taxonomy): domain Eukaryota; kingdom Viridiplantae; phylum Streptophyta; class Pinopsida; order Pinales; family Pinaceae; genus Picea; species Picea engelmannii. Next base: position 3,660 of record WSFP011466113.1, read on the forward strand.
TACCAGAATAAAAAGTACAACTCCCAAAGGAAACCCTTGTTTGCATCAAGGTATATCATGAACTAGTCACTAGAGGTAATCACTCCCACGTCTCTTCCTTAGGTATTAAAATTCACTCTTCAAATGAAAATTCCAAACCCTCATGAGAGGAATAAAAAGAGGTTGGAGAAGCAACAAGAAAATCCTCGAAGAACTTGACGAACTCTTGGTTAACTCAGGCTGCATAGCCCTGATGACAGACAAGTTTCCCCCAAGTCCCTCTTCATATCTCATGAATATAGTCTCTTACAAAATTTGTGGCCTAAATGGGAAAACTAAGCACATGATACCCAAGAACAAAATCCTTAAAGAACAACCAACAATTGTCATGATACATGAAACCAAATGTCTCAACAAAGGAAACCAAATTTCTCAACAACCTATTTTCAACTCTGACCCATAAAACTTGGCAAGGATCACAAGCAATGGTTTTCAATGCTCAATGGGAAGCAGGTGGTTTAACACTCCTTTGGAACCCAACATAAGTCTCACTATCACAAATTTTCTCAACCAAGCACTCACTTTCAACTTGATTTCAGCTAGTAGGATCCTTTGAATCCAACTATCTCACTAATGTCTATGGCCCCCAATCTATAATGGAAAAAAATACATTTATTAGACTCTTTACAAAGCCTCAGACACATCACTGGCAACAACCACTGGTTAATAGGTGGAGATTTTCAACATCATTACCTCCCTGGGAAAAAAGAGAGGGGGAATCATAAGAGTCGATCAAGACTCTCAACAATTCAATTGAACCATTCAACTCCTAAATCTAGTAGATCTTGAAACAATGAATGGACTACACACTTGGAACAATCAACGAGGAGGGTCAAATAAAGTGGCCTCAAGGCTAGATTTCTTATTTCTCTCGAAATCTCTAATGCTCCCAGGCCTTCATTTATCAGCCTATATCCTTCCCTGTGGAGGTTCAGATCACTGACCTATCAAGCTAGAAATTGATCTTAAGGGTATCCCTTTCAATCAACCCTTTCGATTCAATTTTTTTTGGCTTGATCACCCTAATTTTCAGGAAAATATCAAGCTATAGTGAACATAATTAAACCATGAATCCAACTCAATGATGTTTAGATTTCAACAAAATCTCAAGCACATTAAGCTTCACCTCAAAAAATGGAACAAGGAGGAATTTGGAAACATCTTCAAGGCCAAAAACGAATTGGAGGGAAAAATGGAACATATTCAACAAGCCATAATATTATAAGGATGTAAAAAAAAACTAACCATAAAGGAAATAAAACTCCAAGCCTAGCTTGAAACTCATGACCAATAAGAGGAATTGCAATGGAAGAAAAAATCCAAAGTCAGATGGCTTAAAGAAGGAAAAAAAAAACTCGAAGTTTTTTCAAAGGTCAATAATCCAGTGATGACATTGCAACCACATCACTTTAATAAAAGAAATTCAATAAAATATTCTCATCAACCATGCAAACATGGAACAAGAATGGGTAAACTTCTATAAATCTCTCCTTTGTGAACCTGTAGCAGAAATAAGACCAACCATTCAAAAACTAGTGCGCCATATTCCTCAACTAGTCTCCCAAGAACATAATGAAGCCCTGATGTGTCCTATCTCCTTTGAGGAGGTGGAACAAGCCATCTTCGAAATGTCAAAAGGAAAATCCCCAAGATCGTATGGATTCACCACTAATTTATACCAAGCCTGTTGGTCGATTATCAAACATGATGTTTGGGCATTGGTGGAGGAATCTCATTAGTTTTCCAATGTTTGTCCAGCCTTGAATGCCACCTTCTTAGCCCCTATTCCCAAAGAAGACAAAGCGTAAGATCAGAGTAAATTTTAACCCATTTCCCTTTGCAATGTTGTCTACAAAATCATCACAAAAATCATAGCCAACAACCTTAAGCCCCTTCTCCCTTCCCTTATCTCTACAGAAAAAACTGGTTATGTGGAGGGCCAATAGATTTTGGATGGTATAATTCTTGTTCACAAAATGATCCACTCCTTTAAATCCTCCAAATCCCCCGGCATGATTATAAATCTCGAAATTTCCAAGGCCTTTGAAAAACTTAACTAGAAATAAATCTATCATATCCTTTGATCTTTCATCTTTTCCCGTGTCTCGATCAAATGGATCATGATCCTCACTTCCAAAACATTCTTCTCTATATTAGTAAATGCCCCCCCCCCGACTACCTTCTCTCCTTCACATGACAGTCAACAAGGAGAACCTCTCTCTCTAATCCTTTTCATTTTAATGGCTAAAGGTCTTGGTAGAGCTCTCAAGATTGTTGTAGTAGAAAACAAAATAGGAGGTCTCATGCCATGTGGGGATGATCTCCTAGTCTCCCATCATCAATTTGTTGATGACACCATGCTTATGGGCCAACCTAGTGTTTGAGAAGTAAAATCCGTTAAGAAAGTCCTCTCTGACTTCATGGATGCCTCAAGTATTTCCGTTAATTAAGATAAATATCAATTATTTTTCTTAAACGTTTTTCTTGCTATACAGGTCTATATTACAAGGATTATTGGCTTTCAAAAGAGCTCCCTTTTGTACAAATATCTAGGTGCCCCTCTTGTTGAAAATGAACTTGACAACTCAACTTAGGAATATCTTCTCTCCAAAATGTATTGTAAGATTTCCAACTATTCCTTCCACTCACTCAACACCCCTGGACGTCTTCTATTACTCAATCAACCTTTCAAGTGATGCCTCTCTATCTATTTTTTTTCTCTCACATCTCCAAAATAAATTCTGAAAGTTGTTCACAACATGCAAAGAACCTTCTTGTTGGGAGGCACACACAAGGAAATAAAATGGGCTCTTATAGCCTAGGAAAAATTGTTTCTGCCTAAACTCTTAGGAGGTCTCGGACTTAGAGACCCTGGAATTCTCGATTTATCTCTTTGGTGCTAAAACCTGGTGGAGGTGGCACAATAGAAAGGGAAATATTTGGCGTCGTATTTGGGATAAGAAATATTGTACACATAGATCACCCCATGATTTATTTTGTTTAGAAGGTCACATGCCAGGTTTTCTAATTTGGACGACAACATGGAACAACAAACATCTCATCTGTTGGCATTGTTGGTGGGATATTTACTTCATGATTTTGGGTCGAAATCACAATAAATCAAGATTGTATAGAGAAGATAGAAATTTTCCCTCCAATAGAAGCACACAAAACTGAAAGAATAACTACTTTACAAGGAGAAGTTAGGGAAGGAAGAGGGAGAAAGGGTGCACCTTAAGTTTCCCATTTGATGTCAATCCACTCCTTTCTCTCGACGAGCTCCAAATCCTTTGCTAGAAACAACTTGCAAAATGGACATGATACAAGAGCTACTACAAAGGTAGTTACATGATCAAAGGTTATACATGTCATATATCATATTCACAGTAAACTTAATAATAATAAAAAAAACAATGAACACATGAAAGGAGGGAAAAAAACCCTTATATTAACACCAAATCAGAAAGGTAAGTTACAACCTTGTCTCTCCTTTGGCACCGCCACAAAGCCAACTGTATGGTTTCCTCCAAGAATCCCTCAAGCATCGACTCAACCACTATAATCTTCCTTGGATGGCCCAAATAGGGATAAAGATACACCCAATAGCCATATAGATAAGAAATATATGCTGGAAAAGGAGTTTCCATAAATAAGGGGGTGTTGCTTAGAGGATTATAAGAAAGGGAGGCTTGCTAGATGCTGACAGCTTAATATTGCACCAAGGGGCTTGTCCATGTATTAGCCCTCAATGGTTATTTTATATCTTCCTCGAGAGGTTGGGGAAGTTTGAATCCAGTTTCTACGGGCATGGAGACATTGGGAAACAAGCCCAACCAATAAACCTGCTCGAAAATACGAAATTATTTTATTTTTTTTTCCATATTTTGAGGGCATCCGTAGGTTGTAAACTAGGAAGTTGCGGATGTTCACACTTTGCATCAAAGGAGCCCGCAGATATGTGCAAACGATATATTTTTTAGATTATTTGCATGAGGAAAGTTGGGAAAATGTCTAGCAAGCCAAGGGAAAGGGTTAGGCCATGGAACAAATGAATATGTGTGTCATTTTGTACTATAATAGATGCCCCCTAATGCGTGAGGTCAGAAGGGAAAAATGACAGCCGAAATACATTATAAACTCTGAGAAGCGAGGATGCATTGAAGTAGACCCGTGAAGGTTCCCAAACAAATAATCTAATAACCACATCCATTAATGGATGTCAATAATGAGTATTCTCTACCCAAGTCGGACATACGCATGCCTAGGAGTGATGTAAGCATGGCTGCCAAAATTGAGTACACGACGGATCCATGAAATATAGCTAAAGTCCATGGCCATGAATAGTAGACAATGGATCCATGTGATATAAATGAAGTAGCAAGCATGGCCATGAAAAATACTTAGTGGATCCATGTCAAAGTAGATCATAGCCACAAATAGATACACAATGGAGCTATGTCTAAAAATCAAGTACCGAGGATATCTTGGACAAATCAAAAGAACAAGTTGGTCCTCTAAAGTACCAATATTTGTGAGATGGCACCATATGGGTCAGGAAGGAGCACAAAAGTTGTGGTGCTCGTACTTCACCCAAAGTATTCAATACAATGCGTCATGGTACAAGTCTACACTATGTGAATAAATGAGTTGAGGTCGAATATAGTAAGACATAATTTGATTACAAGTTATTGATGTAAACCGTTAACAAATGTGAGACAACCCACCGATGATGATAATGGGCATCAAGGTACCATGGTACAATCTAACAAGTGTGAATGAATGACCTGGCATCGAACACCTGGTAGATTTTATCGAACATGAGACATTATGTTTTCCCACTGTCAATAGCGAGGGAAACTTCCACTAATGACTGCAAACCCCAAGGTACCAAACATGACTCTAGATATCTATACCAGAGAAAGATGTGTTGAAGTCAATGGGTAGAGATCCATTGGAAGGAAGGAATTAAGGTAACCTCCATAATTGTTATAGGAAAATCCCCCTATGGACAAATGGATTTCCTCTTTGATACTAGACCCCTATAACCAAGACAGAAAGGCACTAATGTGGACATTGAAATTCCTTTTAATGAAGCTAAACTATTCAAGGAAGAAGAAGAAAGAAAGGTAAATACCTTTACAGATGTTTGTCCTTTCTCGATCTAGGATGATATTCATCTCCAAGTTCTTTAGAAGGTTCTGCAATACAATGAGAAACAACAACGAACCATACTTTCTACTCTACCATGATTAGCTTCACTATCAAAAGAAACAAGTTCATGAAACATACACAAACTTAAAGGAAATAGGCCAAGCACATATTTATATTAATGAAAACAAAGCAAATTGCTTACGACCATAGATGTAGATGCAGTAGCTTCACCAAGCTCTCTTTGTTCAAACCCTTTGCTCAAATGATCCACCAACAGAATGTCCGTAACTTCACTGATATGAGATCATAAGTTTGATGCCTTCCCATTTCTCCATGTGATTTTACCATGAGAAGGCCTCCTTATATAAGCTTGGATAGACCCAACCACCTTATATATTCTTTGGATAGGTTGAGGATATTTCTCCTTCAATTGTGGATCCTCCCTAAGATCCAGCCTTGACCTCAGATTCAAATCCAACTGATTTCCAAGATGAAGGGTTTTTTTTCCTGATTTTCCTCAACAACCCAAAATTTGCTCAAACAGGCCAACGCTCCCCCAAAAGGGTGCACATAGTGTTGCAACGCTCCCCTAAAGGAGGGTACAGAGTGCTAGCACTCCATGACAGTGGGCAGGGGAACGCTGCCCAAAATTCCTTCAAAAAATCCCAACGCTCCCCCAGAATGGTGTCCTGAGTGTTGCAACGCTCCCCCAAAGAGGGGTAGGGAGCATTGGCACTCCCTGACAGTGGGTAGGGGAGCGTTTGCCTTCAAAAATAATTTTTAAGTGGTATTTTCCATGGAAAATTCTTTGTACTCTTTGTCATGTGATTTCTCCTTCTTAAACCAGTCTTTGAAGGTGTCTTAAGTGTCCCTATGATGTCATTAGAGACACGACATAGGTAAGATGACAGTATGATGTTTATGACACTTGTGGTCAATATGCGACACTTGTGACACTTGCAATGACGACAATAGGTCATCATTTAAGTGAGTAATTTTGATGTGTAACAGATTTTCCCCCAAAGTGAGAAGTTAGAAGACAAAAACTGATGACTGAAGTACTTTGTAGACTTTTTCGAGCAAGGGTATGGACTCAGAAAACCTGGCAGAAGCTGCACACAACCATCAAAAAAATATTATGATATGTTTCAAACCCAAGGCAGGCATACCTATGCTTGCCTAATAAAGACTTTCAAGGTATGGCCGCCATAAAATACACTGTGGATCCATAATTATATTGACAAAACAGTATAGCCATTGAAGATACAATGTGGATGTATACTCCTATGACCTGAACTAATCATAGCCACAAAGAATACATAGTGGACCTACGAGATGATAAGACATAGCCACAACCAATACAAAGTGGATCTATGTGATAGTATATGTATCAATGTTCAAAAGAAACTCCACCGCAACCTGGGCAAAGCACATATAAGAGTGGTGACTCAACCCAAGGTCTTATTACTGATCTCGATGTAGTACAAATCTAACCATGTGAATATATGTCCTGATGTCGAACATGGTAGAGACCACTTGATTACCGGTCAATGAGGTAAACCGTTAACAAGCGCGACGAAAATCACCATTGATGTCAATGATTCCCAAGGTACCCTAGTACATTCCAACGAATGTGAATAGATTAGCTGAAGTTGAACATTCGTAGAATCACCTGATCAACGGTCAATGATGTAAACCCATTGTCGGAAGCGTGGAGGCCTGCAGGTCCCAAGATACTAATTGGTTTCTAAGTCAAGTTCCTGGATAATGTGTTGAAGTCGACAGGAATAGACTCGTCGAAGGAGGGCCTTGATGTATCCCCCATCAACGACATGAAACTGACACAAAGATGTAAATTGGTATATCAAATGAACATGGATTGACATAGGTATCGAAACAATAAATTTGTGGTGGGTGACTCTCAAGGCAGATACTTCCCTTGAACACTGAGGCACAACAGCAGAAACATGACATGGACCAAAACACGATGATGTAATGGATACTGTGACTTTTGTTGGGTGACCCAAAGGAGTAAGAAAACTCAGAGGATTGGTTCAGTGCAGAGGTTCAATAGATTTAAAATGCGTGCAAAGACAAAGTGTTGTGTTCAAGGGCGACCGTAAGAGTTACTGGTAATGTTCTCAAAAACTGCTTAGCTTGCTTCCTTCAATTTTTCTCCCATCCAGATAGACAAGTACATCTTTTTGATTTAATGGGCTTGAGGAGGGTAACACATGCTCGATATAACTCACCTTCAGTAAGTCCCTCTTCCTTTGTTTAACGAACTGGAAGAAATAAGGGCTCGGTCACGTATGGGCCCTTCAATGTATGATTTTTTTAACGAGTCCATAGAAGGTAAACTCGATGATGTTTCATGTTTAGAGAGTTTGAAAAGAACTTAAAGACGACTCCAGGGTTGTCCTTTTTTGTAATTTTAGTCTCTCGAGGCCAATAAAGAGATAAACTACCACTCATAAGACACCCTTTCAAACCTTTTAACGAGTGTGAAAGGAAGCAAGATCACTCGAAAATCTTTTCATGTTTAGAGAGTCTGAAAAGAGCTTAAAGGAGACTCCAGGGGGTTCATTTTTTGTATAACCTTTACGAGTCTGAAAAAGTGATAAAAGTCTACTCAGTTACACTCTCATGTTTTTGCGAGCACGAGAAAGAACAAAGACTAAGCTCGGTACTCTGCCCCCAGCTTGAAATCTAGTGGCTTAACTCCAAAATGATCATCAAAGGTTGGAGACATGCCCCCCAAGCTTCAATTCATTCATCGACTTTGAGGTTGTCACCAATTTCTATACTATATGGAGAAAAAGGATAAGGGTGGATGAAATGAAGTTTCAAATACAAGACCTAACGAAAGACTTGACTCAACATCTACGAGATCTGGTGAAAGACTCGACTTGACAGGAGAGGTGACTGTTTCATTTTTTTAACGAGCTTGACACAGGAAAATAACTATGCTCAAGGATCCAGGTTCAATCTCCAGATTTCTGTTTCATTTTTTAACAAGCTTGTTACAGAGAGGAAAAACTATGCTCATGACTTCTGTGTCATTTTTTAACGAGCTTGCCACAGAGAGGAAAAACTATGCTCGTGGATTCTATTTCATTTTTTAGCGATCTTTCCACAGAGAGGAAATCTATGCTCATGACTTTTGTTGATCATGGATTCCAAGAGGATAATGCTCTAGAAGGACACCATGTCAAGGGACAAAACTCGGTCATGGATTCCAAGAGATCTTCACTGGATAGAAGAAAATAACGCTGGAAGGAACACATCATGTCAAGGTCTGTGATAGGGGTAAGGAGATCAGGCTCCAATAGCCTTATCGAAGATATCACCATGTCAACTACTGGATCTAAGTCATCGGAAGTTGAAGTCATGGGAGAAAACACCACATAATTGACCTGTGGCAGGGGTGATACCGACTGCATATAATAATCGTTTAGGGAGGTCATTGGGTTGATGGTCAAGTCAAGGAAAACAAACGAAATTTGATCAATAGTCACCATTCTTCCATTTTGCGGGAAATATATCACACGAAAAAGAGTGGACACAATAGATTTCATGACATAGACATAATCTCACCCAAGGAGTAAATCGAAATCCAAGGGGTCCTATTCTACCATAACATCAATAAAGACAGTTTTCCCTCCCAAAGTTATGGGAAAATGAGGAAGGATCGCTAAAGGGTGTCTGGTTCTTCTGTTAAAAGAGAACAGAGTCTGAGTAACCGACACAAGCTGAGGATAACCCAAATCTTCCCAAGCAATAGAGGACAAAATACTAATGGACGAACCTTCATCTATCAATGAATGAGGAACGTCCCGACCACAAACCTGTACTGTAATATTGAAGGGAATGTGAGAGGGAAGATGAAGTCCAATTAGCACACCCCAATCAAAAAGGATGGCCTCATTACTTGGAGGGGTTTTCACAGGAGAAGGAGGAATGCCCCCTGACACGGTAGATTCTATACCAATGAGAAAAACATGGGAGAAATGGGTTTACTCTCTAGAGGGAGAGTAGGATCGATTGATAATGACATCAAATTGACCACTTGGGTTTTATTCTCCCAGGGGAGAATGGGGTCAACAGGTGGAAACAGATCGACCGCTTGGGTTGCACTCTCTGACGGGAGAGAGGGATCGACTAAATATGGGATAAGATCAACCACTTTGTCAACTAGTTCAACTAAGGATGTGACTGGATTGACGACATGATCAACCAGATTGACCGATGAAGGGACTGGAGAAACCATTTTGGCACTCGTCAGAGGAGGAGTGGGATTGACCATGTTGACACTCTTTAGATGAAGGATGGGACTGACCAATGAAGGGACTGGATCAATCACTTGGGTTTCACTTTTTAGATGAAAAGTGGGGATGATCAATGATGGTACTAGATCAACTACTTTGGTTAGTGGTTCAACCGAGGATGAAACTAGATTGACCACTTGATCAACCGGACTGACCGGGGATGGAACTGGATTGAGCATTCCATCAACCAATGAAGGGTTGGTGGAAATCTTACGATAACCAGTTAGAATTTGAATCTTTTCCAAAAGAGAAGAAGCCTCGTCCATACGAGGAAAAAAGTGAGAGTAATGATCACCTTTGCATAACATGCAAGGAAACTTGACAGTTTTCTTCTTCTGACCAACCTTAACGTCATTAGTTGATGAGATGTCACCAACATGTCCGACAGGGACTGATGATGTGGAAGACCATATTTATAATACCTTGGGAATACCAGGGCAATCCCTCAAAAAGTGGTCACCCTTACAAAGACTAAAAGGGAATTTATGTTTCAGATTCTTCATTTTAATATTATTGACCTCATCAACACTCCTAGTACTATTAACAATAACTGGTTGCTTGATCTCTTTCTGGTTCTTCTTATTCTCTTTCTGTTTCTTCTTCTTCTTATCAACCTGGCTACTTGCTTTAGAGCTTTCACTAGGAGAAGAAGGAGAAATGGAAGGAGACATGAAGGAAAAAGGTCGACATGAGGTTGATGTGTGGGTGGTGTGCTTACATCTGAAGCACATGCATTCGAGATCACCAGAGTGGAAAAAAACCATACCGGTAACCCAATTGTGAGACCTGGAAGGCTCAAAGTAGTGATGTAAGGAGAACCAACGTTTTCCTAAGAAGGAAAAACAAAGGTTTCCCCTGGAAAAGGGTTTCCTTCATTGGTCATTCCGGGAATTGACACCATAAAAAAAAAGATCCAACCTAAATTCTGCTAGGGAGAACAAATAACACACGCTGAAAATCTAGTAAGCAAACAAGCAAACAAAAACTTTCTCACAATGAGCACACTAGTTGGTGATGAAATCCAACTTCGCGAGAACAAATTAAGAAGGGACTGAGATAGAGCGGGTAGAAAAGTTACGTTGACAACCTGCTTAAGGAACTTATGCCTTGGTGTAAGATCCCACACATAATCATGGGTATACCCTCTAAGGAGCCCGAGTGAGTTTGGCCAACGTCGATTCCAGGTACCGTGAAGACTTGCCCCTCCACAATCACCTCATGTAAATACCCTAGAGAGAAAGGCTACTAAGGTTACCAATTACGACAATGATTCCTGGGGAAACAATCGACAGTATGATCCACACGTAAAGGCAAGGTATCTATCCCGAAATCAACTTGGAAGGCTTCCACTCATCATTGTGGGTATACCTTCAAGCAACCCCCATAATGCACGCAATCTCTACACCAAGACCAACAAAGAATGGCGAGTAACTCTACAAGTCTCAATGTGAGCTCAGGTTTGACCCTTGTGTGAGAAGGGCTTCCCAGGACAAAATGTAGCAATTCGATTTCACTGCTCCCTAACACAAGATTCTATGTTTGTTTGCAGCTTTGGAAAGTTATCTTTCACACCTAGAAAATATAAAGATGTCTAATCAATTTTAGTTTAGCGCTTGATTTTTAAGGCTGTTGTTACTCAAAAGGAAAATGGCATGGACAATATGGTGTTTTGACCGACTCAAAATTTATCCAAAGAGATGAATATGCAATCTTTTCATTTCGATGAAAGCTATGCTACGAGAAGGAGAAAACATTCATCATTCCAGATGCACAATGTCCCAAAATGCCAAAAAACATGCAATTTCACTACTTCAAATGAAAGCTAGCTTCACTACCCAAAAGAAAGAATGCATTTATCTTCTTTGTTTTATTATGATGTATACAGAAAGTAAATACAAAACCTTCAATGCTCCACTACTTTCAATCAAGAGAAATAGTCCTATGCAGATGCAAAAGACACGAAGAAAAAGGGCTATAAACAAAGCATGCACTCAAGGCAGTGAGGTATGAAAGAAAACAAGTAGAGAATAGTTCTAAAAAACAATAGAACCATCAAGGATTCTACAACAAATCAAGCATTCAAGGAATACAATAAAATGCAGAGAAGAATCCAATAAATGATAGGGAGAAAGAGAAATCACTCAAAACTGTCCTGTCAAAAAAACAACTAGAAAAGACAATTTCACATTTCTGAAAAAGGTTTCAAGCTCCAATCAAGACAAGAGGGAGTGTTAAGCATAAAAAAACATAAAAAAATAATCCAAACAACTTCACAAACCAACCACAGACTTTGGGTAAATATCTCTGCAAAAAAAGGTTGCAAAAGATTGAGCAAAAGAAGGCAAAAAGTCTAAAAAAAGAGACTAGTGATCCCCCAGAAGGGTGCACAGAGTGTTGTAACACTCCCTAAGACATTGTAGGGTAGCAATGGTGCTCTGGTATGGCCTACAGGGGGGCATTGGTCCTCCCAGAAACTCAGAAAAAGAGTCAAAAACCATGCAAAAACTCACCCAAAATGCATGAAAATTGGTGAAATTGCTAGTGAAGGTAGGAGAAGATTAATGGATGATGAAAAACTAGGAAAAGTGATATGAAAGGTGGTAAAATGGAAGGGAAAAATCAAGGAAAGGAAAAAATGAGTCCTTCCCCAATGGAGTCATCAATTTCTGTTACAAGAGAATCCCCCTGCGGACAAGTGGATCCCCTCTTGGGATCTAGACTCCTAAGACCAAGATAGAAAGGTGCTAATGTGGACATTGACATTCCTTTTCATGAAGATAAAATATTCAAGGAAGAAGAAGAAAGAAAGGTAAATACCTTTACCGATATTTGTCCTTGCTCGATCCAGGCTGATCTTGATCTCCAAGTTCTTCAGAAGGTCCTGCAATACATTGAGCAGCAACAACGAAACACACTTCTTACTCTACCATGCTTAGCTTCATAATAGATCTATCAAAAGAAACAAGTTCATGAAAAATACACAAACTTAAAGGGAACATGCCAAGAACATATTTATATTAATTAAAACAAAGCAAAGTGCTTACAACTGTGATGTAGATGCAACAACGTCACCAAGCTCTCTTTATCCAGACCCTTTGCTCAAATGATCCACCACTAGAATAACTATGCTTCACTGATATTTCCCTTATGAGATCATAAGTTTGATGCCTCTAAACTCCATGTTCTTTTACCATGAGAAGGCCTCCTTATATAAGCTTGGAGAGACCCAACCACCTTAGAGATTCTTGGGATAGGTTGAGGATCTTTCTCCTTGAGTTGTGTATCCTCCCTAAGATCCATCCTTGACCTCAGATTCAGATCCAACTGATTTCCAATATAAAGGGGATTTTTTCCTGATTTTCCTCAACAACCCAAAATTTGCTCAAACAAGCCAACACTCCCCTAAAAGGGTGCACAGAGTGTTTCAACACTCCCCTAAAGGAGGGTACATAGCACTGGCACTCCCTGATAGTGGGCAGGGGAGCGCTACCCAAAATTCCTTCAAAAAAGCCCAACGCTCCCCCATAATGGTGTCCTGAGTGTTTCAATACTCCCCTAAAGAGGGGTAGGGAGCATTGGCACTTCATGACAGTGGGTAGGGGAGCATTTCCCTTCAAAAATCATTTTTAAGTGGTCTTTTCCATGGAAAATGCTTTGTGCTCTTTGTCATGTGATTTCTCTTTCTTAAACCAGTCTTTGAAGGTGTTTTAAGTGTCCCTGTGATGTCGTTAGAGACACAACATAGGAAAGATGACAATATGATGTTTGTGACACTTGCGACACTTGCGGTCAAGATGTTGATGGGTGTTCTATATGCACTAAAAACACACTAAAACCCCTCAATTAAATTGTCAACCCGGGGTAAGTAAACTTATAGTTGTAGCAAAATATATGCCAAAGGTAGAAGGGCTGGTAGGAGCATAGTCTAACTAATGAAGGTAGATATCTAAGGCTAATATACTCAAGAAAAAATATCTAATGAGAAAACCCTACTAAGAAACTTGAAACTAAGTAACATAAGTACTTTTGGGCCAAGGATCGATGGATAGTTCTAGTAAAGCAAGTAAAAACCCTACTTGAAACAAACTAGTCCGACAATAAGCAAAAGAAACTATTAAGCATAAGCAAATAACCAAAGCAAATTACTTTAACTTTCCAACCTACATTCAATGAGAAACTACCCTATGAAAGAAAATAAACAAGCAAGCAAAGACACCTAACTAACCTACTAAAGCAAGTAAACAAGTAAGAAAAGATAACTATCTAACCTACTAAAGAAATAGACAAATAAACAAAGACAAAAGAAATAGACAAATAAACAAATACAACTAACTAACCTACTAAAGAAAATAAACAAGTAAGCAAAGACAACTAACTAACCTACTAAAGCAAATAGACAACTAACTACCACAAGCAATCAAATTAAAAATTCTCATTGAACAACTATCTAGCCTAAGAGGCAAGTGGACTAAATTCTTAATTCAAAACTATTTCTAATTCATGAAAGGAAAACTATTTTATTAAAAGCAAGAAAGACTAGCAACTAACCTTTAATCTATGATAAGTAAACTGTTCTCTAACCTATCAAAGCAAAAGACTATCGATCCTACAAAAAAAATAAAACTATTTCCTGATCTATGAAAGCAAGAAACTATATCTTTTGAGCTAAGAAAGCAGGAGAACTATCTATTTTAATCTATGAAAGCAAGAAAACTATTTCTTAATCTATGTAAACTCAAACATAATGTTGGTGGTTGTGTGAATGTCTTCGGTGTCGGATGATATCTCGATGGCACTTGACAACAAAGGACAATTCAAGCGGTATAAGCTCAATACTGATCTCAATAGCAAAGTGAAAGGTATGGATTAAACAATCCAATGAGAATTTAGCCATGACAAAAGAAATCGCCGATTACCCTACATATTCATTTATTAACCATCAACAATACAACGAGATCATCATTATACTTCTATACTACGTAAGCAAAACTATATTCAACCATTAACTAAGAAATATAATTTCAATTTAATTCTAGAAAAGGAAATTACATAAATTTAAACTATGCTACATCTATTCTAACAATTCAAAGTTCAAACTACAATAAGAAAATGCTTAAAAACATAAATTAAAACATGACATTAAAAAGTAAACTCACAAC
>WSFP011466125.1:0-18335 GCA_009831015.1 Picea engelmannii
TGTCTAGGGTTAAGGTCAATCTCTAGAGGTTGATCTACTTGTCCGCAGGCAGATTTTCCTACAACAACTGGAACACCCAAGGAATATTAAAGAATTACAATATTTCATTGGAAAAATAATCTTTCTAAGAAGATTCATACCTAACCTAGCTGAGCTTCTCAGGAACATCACCAACATGTTAAAAAGGGAAACAAAAATAAAATGGGACTCTGAATCCAAGCAATCATTTGAACAAGTTAAACATGCACTCACAAAGGCTCCAGTCTTGATTAGTCCTGACTTCACCAAGGATTTTTACCTTTTTTCTTTCGCTTCTGAACATACCATTGCAGCAGTATTACTACAGAAAAACAACGAAGGGTATGAACAACCCATAGCCTTTTTCAGTAAATCTTTAAGAGATGCTGCTTTGAATTATAAAATAATGGAGAAACAATCTTTTGACCTGGTAAAGGCCATAAAATATTTTAGAGTATATATTCTCCATTCCCACACCATTGCATATGTTCCAAACGTAGTAGTAAAGGACATTTTAACCCAGGACAATCCAGATGTCAGAAGAGGAAAATGGATTTCTATCATTCTAGAGTATGACATAGAGATTAAACCTACTAAACTGATTAAAGGTCAAGGTCTAGAAAAGTTAATGGCCAAATCCAATTTCCATGCTCTTGGTATTAATTTCTTGGCTGCAGTAGATGAACAAGGAGAGTAGGCGACTCCAAGCGTGAAAGAGGTATTTCTGAACTGTCCATGGTACACAGACCTGATATTTGTTTTTCATAACTTACAAGCTCCCCCTGGTCTGACCAAAACTAAATCTAGGTTTTTGAAATTGAAAGCATTAAAATTTTGCATTCTGGAAGGCAATCTATATTGGAAGGATCCTGGAGGTATTTTGTTGAATTGTCTGTTAAAGGATGAAGCTGAGAAATTATTGTAGGATTTTCATGCAGGAGACTGTGGTGGTCATCTGAGTTGGAAGACCACAGCTAATAAAATTCTCAGAGATGGGTTCTATTGGCCTACACTATTCACTGATGTGCATCAGAAAGTGACTAGATGTCATAAATGTCAGGTGTTCGAGGGAAAAAATAAAATCCTTCCTCCCTGAAGAAAATCTCTGTTGAAGCTCCTTTCCAACAATGGGGATTAGAGTTTATTGGAGAAATACATCCTCCCTCTTCAGGCCAACACGGGTGGATTCTCACTGCTACAGACTATCTTACAAAATGGATCGAATCCATACCAAGTAGGCAAGCTACTGATTCTGTCATTATTAAATTTATAGAAAATAATATCTTGTCTCGTTTTGGTTGTCCTAGAAACATTATAACTGACAATGCAACTGCTTTTCGATCTAAGAAGCTCATAGATTTTTGCAACCAGTACCATATTGGTTTGGGGCATTCCACAACCTATTACCCTCAGGGAAATGGGCTGGTGGAGTCATCCAATAAAACCTTGGTGAACATTATTAAGAAGATGTTGCAAGAAAACAAAAATTCATGGCATAAAAATCTAGTTTTCGCACTATGGGCCGATAGACCGACTACTAGGAGGTCAATCGGTATGTCCCCATATCAGTTGGTCTATGGCACTAAAGCAGTTTTTCCTACCTCCTTAGGGGTTCCTGTCATGAAACTGTTGTAAGAGATGCAAGCCGAGCCGAACGACTCCCAAAGAAGGATAAACTAGATGATTCATTTGGTACAGTCTAGAGAAGAAGTATACAACAAAACTCAAGTTGTCCAGGAGAGCATTAAAAAGATCTTCGACAAAAGAACAAAAGAAAATGACTTTGAGCTAGGTGACCTGGTTCTGAGATGGGATGCCCAAAATGAAGATAAGGGGAAGCATGGAAAATTCGACAGTTTATGGAAGGGACCTTACATAATTCACACATTCAGAGGGAATAATGCTTTCCTTCTCAACAACAGTAATGGGACCAATCTGCCAGGAGGACCTGTGAACGGAAGAATGTTGAAGCACTATTCACCTTCTCAGTAGGGACTTTCAGTCTCACCTTTCCATTGTACAAATCATTTCATTTTTCTTACAAGTTTTTGAGTGAATAACTTTGATCATATGGTTGAAGCCCGTAGAGAAGGCCCTAAGCCACTGAGAATTATCATCAAATTTTCAAAAATAAAACAAATCAAACAACAAAGTCTACTGTGAAGAAATTATTAAATGCTTCTTTACTTTAATTGATATTCTCATCTATTATTCTTTTCATCACTTTATTGCTAAAGAATCCAACGAATGCATTATCTTTCCCCGTGAAAAGAATCTTTTAGTTTCTATTCAGATTTCTATCTTTATAATATAGACCCCATAGCCCAATGGAGGCGTAGACCTTATTCAACCAACTTAACAAAAACAACAACAAACCTTTTCAATCTTATTTTGTTTAACTAGCCTAATATATTGAAGTTAAAACATAGCTAAATAATACAAAGAAATCCCTCTCTGAAACTGGTAGGTCTAGATTCAAGTTTCGAAGTAGTTGGATAAAGTTACCTCTTGTAAATTTCTTCTACTCTGACAACCTTTGGGAATTTATAGAGTGATAAAAGGACCCACACTCACTCGAAGAAGAGCTTGGAAGTCTCTGCCACTATGAAAATCTTCTTACAGGCTGTGAGGATGGTCATCTTCGAAAACCGATCAACGACCACAAACACATAGTAATTTCCTTGCTTGGTGGATGACAAGCCATACATGTAATCCATTGAGAGGGATTCCCAAGGTTTCTCAGGAATATGAAGAGGGGTATATAAGCCTTTCTTATTTATGTATGGCTTGGAAATGGCATAGGCAGTGCAAGATCTAATATACTTGCTAATGTCCTATCGAAGTTTTGGCCAATAAAAATGTTTATGAAGAACGACCAAGATTTTCTCTATGCTAAAATGTCCCGCCACTCGACTATAGTGGGCTTCCCAAATCATCTTTCCACACTCTCTTGTAGGAACATAGAGATGGCCTAGGTGGCATGAGAGTCCATCCTGAATGTGAACATCAGTGACAGTTGAGCCTCTAACAAAGAGATGATATGTGGTGAAGAAGTCTGGATCTTGCTGATAAAGTTGGGGCCACTCAGAGGCTTCATGTCCACAGGAATGGAGCACAGTGGTGAGTGAATCTATAGGGGGCTGACTGACGTAGTCAGTGACATGATTGGAGATACATGTCTTATACTTGATGTTGATATGAAACTATTGCAGGTAGGTGGACCACTTCTGATGGAATTCGTTTTGAAATTTCCCCTATGTTTGTTTGAATTGCAGATTCTTTTGATCAATGTGTATGATCATCTCTTTCCCCAAAATGTAATGCTTCCATTGACGAGAGGCTTGTACAATGGAATAAATTTCCTTTTCATAGGTGGGGTATTTCCGGATAGTATCAGAGAGTGTCTCACTATGGTATGCCACCTGATGCCCGTGCTAAGTGAGAACTGCACCCATAGTCAGATGCATCATTCTCAATCTCGAATGGTTGTTGCAGATCGAGCAAGGAGAGTGTTGGAGCTAAGCACAAGCGATGCTTTAGATTATTGAATTCTCATTGCTACTCTTTACCCCACATGAACTTGGCCCTGCCACCTCCCTTGGTCACCTGGTTGAGGGCCCATGCAATATGGGAGAATCCCAACACGAACCATTGGTAGAAGTTGGCTAGCCCCAGAAAGATCTGAAGCTCGGTCAGTGTGGTTGGGGTTGGCCAGTCACGAATGACTTGGATCTTAGCTGGATCAACATGTAACCCATGCTCATAAACAATGTATCCCAAGTATTGGACCTTGTTCATGCCAAAAGAGCATTTTTCCAAGTTGGCATACAACTTGTGCTGCTGCAGAGTGCTCAAAACCTGCTAAATATGTTGCATGCGCTCCTCCCACGTTTTGCTGAAGATGAGGATGTCATCCAAATATACCACCACAAAGGAGTTGGTGAAGGGTCTCAATAAATCATCCATGAACCTCATGAAAGTGGCTGGTGCATTTGTTAAGCCAAAGAGCATGACTAGCCATTCAAAGAGACCTTCTTTAGATTTGAAGGTTGTCTTCCATACATCCATTGGTTTGATTGGAACCTGGTGGTATCTAGACTTTAGGTCAATATTTCTGAAGAAATTTCCCCCCTTGAGTTGTTTAAGAAGGTCATCAATCCTGGGAATGGGGTAGCGGTTCCTGACTATGATTTTGTTTAAGGCTCTGTAATCAATGTAGAGTCAACAAGTCCCATCCTTCTTTTGCAACAGTACAATCAGGCTTCCGCAAGGGGAGGAGCTGGGTATGATGTGCCCCTTTTGAAGAATCTCTCATATCTGACGCCTGATTGTTTCATTATCCATCAGTGAGCATCGATAGACTATCCCATTAAGTAGAGGTGCACCGGGGGTCAGATCAATTGGATTCTTGACTTGGCAGTGTGTCGGTACCCCTGTAGGTGAGGAGAAGATGTCTCTATGTTCTGCCATGATCCCATCCACTTGATTTTGCTGCAAAGAGAGGCACTGTGTAGAGGCCATGTATGTGGTGACAAAATTCTTACTGTGAGAATGGATCGCAAAGAAGATGAACTTTCCAGTCTGTGAAATGACCTTACTAGATTGCTTAACAAAGATTAAAGAAATAACAATAGGTGGTGCTACCTATGGGATCCTGTAAAATTTTCTACCCATAGTAATAATAACACTGCGAGGTATAGACTCATACACAACATGACGCTTCCACAGATATGGTTGTCCTAAAAGAATATCACAAACTTCAAGGGGATCAATATCACATAGTACCTCATCTTTGAAAGGCTTGATGCCGTGGGGAAGACGAAATTGTTGGATGACACAGAGATCTCTTCCTTGGTGTAGCCAACAGATGGTGTAGGGTTGCAGGTGCGGTGTTGTTGGCATGTCCAACTGCTTGACAACCTCTACTGAAATCAGGAACTGCTATCGACAATGAAATGAATCGGAGCCCCCTTGACCCTCATCTACGAGTGAAAGAGTTGTTCCCTTTCCTCTGGTTTTTCTGGTTCACTTGGCTGGACCTTGGTGGTAGCGACAGTGGCACTGTGTTCAACATCGATAATCTACTTCCCTTCTTCAGGATTTGACTCAGAGTCAGAATCAACCTCTGACTCAGAAGCCTTCAGCTCGACCACGAGGGACTTATTGGAGAGACATTATTTGATGTTGTGCCAAGGAATTTTATGGTACTCACACCATTTTCCCGTGTCCTTCTTCATATTCTCATTTCCCTTCTTGTGTTGTAGCTTGGACTGGTTGTCTTGAGGGTGGTCATCTTGAATTGGTCCTTTGCTGTGTGGGTTGGGACTACCTTTTCCCTGCTTCGGCTATGAGGGGTTTGCAGATCCAAAATCTCACCGTTTCTACTTAAATTTCTGCTTGATCTTGACAGCGTATCTATAAGCCGTGCCCAAAGAGGCGATGTCCAGGAAATCCATTTATGTTTGAATGTATCTATGCAAACAACCATAGTATTTGAGCAACATATGACACTCAGAGTCTTTGATACCCAATTTGGTGCGTAGGGTATGGAAAATATTGGTGAAATATGGTATTGTCTAGTCCTTTTATTTACGTAGGGTGGTCTATGTGGTGTACTGGTACTCATAGCTTTCAAAAGGGTAGTATTGTTCTTTAATGGAGTCTTGAAAGGAATACCATGTAGGGGCCACCATAAAAAATGTATATTCCTCCATGAACCTTTGCTCAAAGTAAGTATCCCACCAGTCTTTAACATGGGGAACGACCTTTAGGAGTGAAAACGTGATATTTTCCCTATGGGAAAAATTGTGGACCGAAAAATATCCTTTGAGAAGATTCAACCATTTATCTACAACATCCACATATATGAGTGCTTCAAAGAATGGAATATAAAAAATTACGTGTACCTTGAAGGGGGTTGCATGGCCGCTTGATGAAGATGCTTCTCCTATGGGAAACCGTTGAAGGATCTGCGCAAATTTGTCCATCATTTCATTCCTTTGTCACGTGAGGGATTCCTCGGGCAAAATTTTAATATGATATCCTGCTCCATCATCTTTCTTTTCATCTCCCATGGGTTTTTGTCGGGATCGATGCGACCGATATAGTAATGGTTCGATTGGTTCAAGTCCCAACTTCTTGTACCCAGATCTTGTTGGGGACATGCACAAAGAAAAATAAATGAAGAACATACCGCTTTGATACCATTGATCCAGATTTAGGAGTAGAATGAAATGATTAATAAACTGAATACAATAAACACATAGATATGGAGAATAACACAAATATCCAATGAAAATTATATTCTATTAAATAATGAAATAGGTTGAAACTGTAAAACTGCAGAACTAAAACCTTGCTCGAATGGTGGTAGCTATTTCTGAGAAGAGATGTGGTTGATACACGCATATTTCTGAGCATAATGGATTACAATGAGGCTACATAGGCATTTTTGATATTACTCATGAATGCAAAAACCCTAGACATCCAAAAACCTAACACTAGAATGTGAAACACCAAAAGTTATGTGGGCCCTATAGGTAAGTTGGTGTAATTTGGTACCTCAACTTACTATGGCCATAAGTTTTGCATATGACCTCCATTTTAGGCATGTGATAGCCTGTTGGAAAGGTCTTTTATAGAACTACACATTATGCTGTTAAACTTTGAATTTGTCTATAGTTTGGATGTGGTGAGCCAAAAAAACAATGTTTAGGGCCCCAAAACAACCCCGGAAGTAAATAAAGGTGGGGTATTTATGGACAGTATCAGAGAGTGTCTCACTCTGGTATGCCACCTGATGCCCATGCTAAGTGATAACTGCACCCACAACATAGTCAGATGCATCATTCTCAATCTCGAATGGTTGCTGCAGATCGAGCAAGAAGAGTATTGGAGCTGAGCACAAGTGATGCTTCAGATCATCGAATGCTCATTGCTACTCCTTACCCCACATGAACTTGGCCCTACCACCTCCCTTGGTCACCAGTCTGAGGGACCATGCAATATGGGAGAATCCCAACACGAACCATCGGTAGAAGTTGGCTAGCCCCAAAAAGATCTAGAGCTTGGTCAGTGTGGTCGGGGCTGGCCAGTCATGAATGACTTGGATGTTATCTAGATCAACATGTACCCCATGCTCATAAACAATGTATCCCAAGTATTGGACCTTGTTCATGCCAAAAGAGCATTTTTCCAAGTTGGCATACAACTTGTGCTACTGCAGAGTGCTCAAAACCTGCTAAATATGTCGCATGTGCTCCTCCCACGTTCTGCTAAAGATGAGGATGTCATCCAAATATACCACCACAAAGGAGTTGGTGAAGGGACTCAATACATCATCCATCAACCTCATGAAAGTGGTTGGTGCATTTTTTAAGACAAAGAGCATGACTATCCATTCGAAGAGACTTTATTTAGATTTGAAGGTTGTCTTGCATACATTTGTTGGTTTGATGGGAACTTGGTGGTATCCAGACTTTAGGTCAATATTGCTGAAGAAATTTCCCCCCTTGAGTTGTTCAAGAAGGTCATCAATCTTGGGAATGGGGTAGCGGTTCCTGACTGTAATTTTGTTTAAGGATCTGTAATCAATGCAGAGTCAACAAGTCCCATCCTTCTTCTGCACTAGTACAATCAAGATTTCGCAAGGGGAGGAGTTGGGTATGATGTGCCCCTTTTGAAGAAGCTCTCATATCTGACGCTTGATTTTTTCATTATCCATCAGTGAGCATCGATAGACTATCCAATTAAGTAGAGGGGCGTCGGGGGTTAGATCAATTGGATGATTGACTTGGCAGTGTGTCAGTACCCCTGTAGGTGAGGAGAAGATGTCTCTATGTTCTTCCATGATCCCATCCACTTGATTCTGCTGCAAAGAGAGGCACTGTGTAAAGGCCACATATGTG
The DNA here is from genome assembly GCA_009831015.1 of Picea engelmannii. NCBI lineage: Eukaryota > Viridiplantae > Streptophyta > Pinopsida > Pinales > Pinaceae > Picea > Picea engelmannii. Next base: position 7,926 of record WSFP011466125.1, read on the forward strand.
GTGACAAACTTCTTCTTACTGTGAGAATGGATCACAAAGAAGATGAACTTTTCGGTCTGTGAAATGACCTTACTACATTGCTTAACAAAGATTAAAGAAATAAAAGTAGGTGGTGCTACCTATGGGGTCCTGTAAAATTATCTACCCAAAGTAATAATAACACTGCGGGGTATAAACTCATACACAACATGACGTTTCCACAAATAGGGTTGTCCTAAAAGAACATAAAAAACTTCAAGGGGAGAAATATCACATAGTACCTCATCTTTAAAAGGCTTGATGCCGTAGGGAAGATGAAACTGTTGGATGACATAGAGATCTCTTCCTTGGTGTAGCCAACCGATGGTGTAGGGTTGTAGGTGTAGTGTTGTTGGCATGTCCAACTACTTGAAAACCTCTACTGAAATCAGGAAGTGCTATTGAAAATGAAATGAATTGGAGCCCCCTTGACCCTCATTTGCGAGTGAAAGAGGCGTTCCCCTTCCTCTCGTTTTTCTGGTTCACTTGGCTGAAGCTTGGTGGTAGCAATAGTGGCATTGGGTTCAACATCGATAATATGCTTCCCTTCTTCAGGATTTGACTTGGAATCATAATCAGCCTCTGACTCGGAAGCCTTTAGCTCGGCCACGAGGGACTTCTTGGAGAGACATTCTTCGGTGTTGTGCCAAGGAATTTTATGGTACTCATACCATTTTCCCGTGTCCTTCTTCGTCTTCTCATTTCCCTTCTTGTATTGCGGCTTGGACTGTTTGTCTTGAGGGTGGCCATCTTGACTTGGTCCCTTGCTGTGTGGGTTGGGACTACCTTTTCCCTGCTTCGGCTATGAGGGGTTTGCAGATCCAAACTCTCACCGCTTCTACTTAAATTTCTGCTCGCTCTTGATAGCATATCTATAAGTCGTGCCCAAAGAGGCGATGTCCAGGAAATCCATTTCTGTTTGAATGTATCTATGCAAGCAACCACGATATTTGAGAACCAGATGACACTCAGAGTCTTTGATACCCAATTTGTTGCATAGGGTATGGAAAATATTGGTGAAATATGGTATTTTTTGGTCCTTTTATTGACGTAGGGTGGTCCATCTGGTGTACTGTTCCTTGTAGCTTTCAACAGGGTAGTATTGTTCTTTAATGGAGTCCTAGAAGGAATCCCATGTAGGGGCCACCATAAACAATGTAGATTCCTCCATGATCCTTTTCTCAAAGTAAGTATCCCACCAGTCTTTAACATGGGGAATGACCTTTAGGAGTGAAAAAGTGATCTTTTCCCTATGGGAAAAATTGTGGACCGAAAAATATCCTTTGAGAAGATTCAACCATTTATCTACAACATCCGCATCTATCAGTCCTTCAAAGAATGGAATATAAAAATTTACCTATACCTTGAAGGGGGTTGCATGGCCACTTGATGAAGATGCTTCTCCTATGGGAAACTATTGAAGGATCTGCACAAAGTTGTCCATCATTTCGTTCCTTTTTCACGTGAGGGATTCCTCGAGAAACATTTTAATATGATCTCCTTCTCCATCATATTTCTTTTCATCCCCCATGGGTTTTTTTCGGGCTCAGCATGACCGATCTAGTAATGGTTTGATTGGTTCAAGTCCCAACTTCTTGTACCCAGATCTCGTCAGGGACATGCACGGATAAAAATAAATGAAGAGCAGACCGCTTTGATACCACTGATCCAGATTTAGGAGAAGAATGAAATGATTAATAGAGTGAATACAATAAACACATAGATATGGATAATGACACAAATATCCAGTGAAAAGTATCTTCTATTAAATAATGAAATAGGCTGAAACTATAAAACTGTAAAACTGAAAACTTTCTCAAATGGTGGTAGCTATCTCTGAGAAGCGATGTGGTTGCTACGTGCATCTGTCTGAGCATAATGGATTACAATGAGGCTCCATAGGCCTTTTTGATATTACTCATGAATACAAAAACCCTAGACATCCAAAAAACTAACCCTAGAAGGTGAAACACCAAAAGTTATGTGGGCCCTATAGGTAAGTTGGTGTAATTTGGTACTTCAACTTACTAGGGCCGTAACGTTTTCATACAACCTCCATTTTAGGCACGTGATAGCCCATTGGAAATGTATTTTATAGAACTACACATTCTCCTATTAAACTTTGACTTCTTCTATAGTTTGGATGTGGTGAGACAAAACAACAATGTTTAGGGCCCTAAAACAACCCTAGAAGTAAAAAAAGGCGGGGTATTTCTGGATAGTATCAGAGAGTGTCTCACTATGGTATGCCACTTGATGCCCATGCTAAGTGAGAACTACACCCACAACATAGTCATATGCATCATTATCAATCTCGAATGGTTGCTGCAGATCGAGCAAGGAGAGTATTGGAGCTGAGCACAAGTGATGCTTCAGATCATCGAATTCTCATTACTACTCCTTACCCCACATGAACTTGGCCCTACCACCTCCCTTGGTCACCTGGTCGAGGGCTCATGCAATATGGGAGAATCCCAACATGAACCGTCGGTAGAAGTTGGCTAGCCCCCAAAAGAACTGAAGCTCGTTCAGTGTGGTCGGGGCTGGCCAGTTACGGATGACTTGGATCTTAGCTGGATCAACATGTACCCCATTCTCATAAACAATGTATCCCAATTATTGGACCTTGTTCATGCCAAAAGATCATTTTTCCAAGTTGGCATACAACTTGTGATGCCGCAAAGTGCTCAAAACCTGCTAAATATGTCGCATGTGCTCCTCCCACGTTCTGCTAAAGATGAGGATGTCATACAAATATACCACCACAAAGGAGTTGGTGAAGGGTCTCAATACATCATCCATCAAACTCATGAAAGTGGTTGGTGCATTTGTTAAGCCAAAGAGCATGACTAGCCATTCGAAGAGACCTTATTTAAATTTGAAGGTTGTCTTCCATACATCCGTTGGTTTGATGGGAACCTTGTGGTATCCAGACTTTAGGTCAATCTTGCTGAAGAAATTTCCCTCCTTGAGTTGTTCAAGAAGGTCATCAATGCTGGGAATGGGGTAGCGGTTCTTGACTGTGATTTTGTTTAAGGCTCTATAATCAATGCAGAGTCACCAAGTCCCATCCTTCTTTTACACTAGTACAATCGGGCTTCCGCAAGGGGAGGATATGGGTATGATGTGCCCCTTTTGAAGAAGCTCTCATATCTGACGCCTGATTTTTTCATTATCCATTAGTGAGCATCGATAGACTATCCCATTAAGTAGAGGTGCGTCGGGGTTCAGATCAATTGGATTCTTGACTTGGCAGTGTGTCGGTACCGCTGTAGGTGGGGAGAAGATGTCTCTATGTTCTTCCATGATCCCATCCACTTGATTCTGCTACAAAGAGAGGCACTATGTAGAGGCCACATATGTGGTGACAAAATTCTTCTTACTATGAGCATGGATCACAAAGAAGATGAACTTTCCGGTCTGTGAAATGACCTTACTACATTTCTTAACAAATATTAAAGAAATAACAATAGGTGGTGCTACCTATGGGGTCCTATAAAATTATCTACCCAAAGTAATAATAACACTGCGGGGTATAGACTCATACATGACATGACACTTCCACAAATATGGTTGTTCAAAAGAACATCAAAAACTTCAAGGGGATAAATATCACAGAGTACCTCATCTTTAGAATGCTTGATGCCATAGGGAAGATGAAACTGTTGGATGAAACAGAGATATCTTCCTTGGTGTAGCGAACTGATGGTGTAGGGTTGTAGGTGCAGTTTCGTTGGCATGTCCAACCGCTTGAAAACCTCTACTGAAATTAGGAACTACTATCGACAATGAAATGAATCGAAGCCCCCTTGACCCTCATCTATAAGTGAAAGAGGTGTTCCCCTTCCTCTGGTTTTTCTGGTTCACTTGGCTGGAACTTGGTGGTAGCGATAGTGGCACTGGGTTCAACATCGATCATCCGCTTCCCTTCTTCAGGATTTGACTTGGAATTAGAATCAACCTCTGACTTGGAAGCCTTCAGCTCGGCCACAAGGGACTTCTTGGAGAGACATTCTTCGGTGTTGTGCCAAGGAATTTTATGGTACTCATACCATTTTCCCGTGTCCTTCTTTGTCTTCTCATTTCCCTTCTTGAATTGTGGCTTGGATTGGTTGTCTTGAGGGTGGCCATCTTGACTTGGTCCCTTGCTATGTGGGTTGGGACTACCTTTTCCCTGCTTCGGCTATGAGGGGTTTGCAGATCCAAAATCTCATCGTTTCTACTTAAATTTCTGCTCGATCTTGATAGCGTATCTATAAGCCGTTCCCAAAGAGGCGATGTCCAGGAAATCCATTTCTGTTTGAATGTATATATGCAAAAAACCATGATATTTGAGAACCAGATGACACTCAGAGTCTTTGATACCCAATTTGGTGCGTAGGGTATGGAAAATATTGGTGAAATATGGTATTGTCTGGTCCTTTTATTGACGTAGGGTGGTCCATCTGGTGTACTGGTCCTTGTAGCTTTCAACAGGGTAGTATTGTTCTTTAATGGAGTCCCGGAAGGAATCCCATGTAGGGGCCACCATAAACAATGTATATTCCTCCATGACCCTTTGCTCAAAGTAAGTATCCCACCAGTCTTTAACATGGGGAACGACCTTTAGGAGCGAAAAAGTGTTCTTTTCCCTATGGGAAAAATTGTGAACTGAAAAATATCCTTTGGGAAGATTCAACCATTTATCTACAACATCCACATCTATCAGTCCTTCAAAGAATGTAATATAAAAATTTACCTGTACCTTGAAGGGGGTTGCATGGCTGCTTGATGAATATGCTTCTCCTATGGGAAACCGTCGAAGGATCTGCACAAATTTGTCGATCATTTCATTCCTTTGTCATGCAAGGGATTCCTAGAGCAACATTTTAATATGATCTCCTGCTCCATCATATTTCTTTTCATCCCCCATGGGTTTTTGTCGGGCTCGGCGTGAATGATCTAGTAATGGTTTGATTTGTTCGAGTCCCAATTTCTTGTACCCAGATCTTGTCGGGGACATGTACGAATAAAAATAAATGAAGAGCATACCGCTTTGATACCACTGATCCAGATTTAGGAGCATAATGAAATTATTAATAGAATAAATACAATAAACACATATATATGGATAATGGCACAAATATCCAGTGAAAAGTATCTTCTATTAAATAATGAAATAGGCTGAAACTGTAAAACTGCAGAACTGAAAACTTGCTTGAATGGTGGTATCTATCTCTGAGAAGAGATATGGTTGCTACACACATCTGTCTGAGCATAATGGATTACAATGAGGCTCCATAGTCCTTTTTGATATTACTCATGAATGAAAAAACTCTAGACATCCAAAAACCTAACCCTTGAAGGTGAAACACCAAAAGTTATGTGGGCCCTATAGGTAAGTTGGTGTAATTTGGTACCTCAACTTACTAGGGCCGTAAATTTTTCATATGACCTCCATTTTAGGCACTTGATAGCCCGTTGGAAAGGTGTTTTATAGAATTACACATTCTCCTATTAAAATTTGACTTCGTCTACAATTTGGTTGTGGTGAGCCAAAAAAACAATGTTTAGGGCCCCAAAACAACCCCATAAGTAAAAAAATATGTGCTGACATGAAAACATACAAAACAAGCTTGTTGGATTAGGAGAGAGGCCACCCGTATCCACCCGGAGGATGTGTGGGGCTTCAGAAAGCCCCAAAATTGTAGAACCCACAATTACAAAGAAGTACAAAAGAACGTGTTGAACAAAAATGAACATGAGGCGCCAGTTGAAATAGGTGGGTGGCCACCAATATCCACCTGGATCATGGGAGGATACATATGTTCCTTCCAAAAAATAATTCTCTCTCTTATCTATATCCCCCATAGTAAAGAAATATACATACATATGAAGTCCAACTAAAACATTAGTATTTTCAACATTTTCATGTAAATCCAAATCAACATGTAAAGGAACATTAAGACATGATTTGAAAATGAAGAAGACTTGAATCTTTTAAATTATTTGTAAGTGTTAATTATGTGTTCCTGGGAAAAAGGATCAATTTGAAAACACATAAAATATAAAAAAATTCACACATAAGATGCACATAATAACCAACAATTAACAACTAACAGTAAACACATAACACAACAAATGATAAGGGAGTTCACCCCTTTCTTGGGATACATATCCTGGTCTAGATTCCAATGGATCTTTTATATTATTTTCTCAAAGTGATAAAAACAATGCTTTACAGTGCTCAAAATTCCAAATGCTTTATAGGGATCGACACCGGACGCAGAGTTCAAGGTAAGACTACCAGATACCTATACTTTGTACTTTATATATGAATGTGGCGTGTTGTCGGGATAGTGGTTAAGAGTAGGAGACTTTAGACAGTTAGCTCTGCCTACACTTTAGAACCCTAGTGTAGTCCATAGGGGGGTTTTCCCACTATAGAAGAATTGGCGACCATACTGGGAAGCCTCTAGGGCATTTTGGGGATCTTTTTGGGTGTTTTAATTGGTTTAATTACCTCTTTGAGTTCTCTACAAGTTACTGTGTCTTTAAGGGATTCTGGTCTTCCATACAAGTATTCCCTACCTTGTCCCTTTGACTGTTGTTTTCTTTTTTTTAAGGAGTTACAGAGTTGTACCCGGCCTGTAGAAGGTCTACTTGCTTACATACGAGCCCTAACTTTGGACAACCCATGTACATATGGAGGTTGCTTAAGTGTTAGTAGCATGCCTGTGTCAGGAATCCTTTTTCTTAAGAAGAGGCAGTCATCCTCTTCCCTGATTGAAGTCTGACTTCTCAGGGGTTTCTTGATTTAGTACTGGTCTCTGTAGTTACAGTCTTTAAGCCTAGATTTGACATCAGTTTGCTTGTCTTTTAAAAAATATAAAAATTCTTGTGTTTCCTAGCTTTTTAACTTATTTTTAGCTTGAAATTTTAAAATCATTTTCTTTTACAATCTTTTGTTACTTCTGCTTTGATTGGAAGAAAATATAAAAAAAAAAATACTTAGCTTATTAGGTCTCTTTCTTTCTTGGAATTTTCTTTGCATTGTTATTTGAAAAAGAAAAAAGAAATTAGCATAGTGTTGTGTTTTCTTCTCATCATAAAAGCATTTCAAAAGAAAATAAGAAAGATAATCCTTCTTTGCTAGTGTTCTTATAAGTTTCATTTTTCACAAGAGGATGTGTGGGGCTTCAGAAAGCCCCAAAAGTGTAGAACCCACAATTACAAAGAAGTATAGAAGAACGTGTTGAACAAAAACGAACATGAGGAGCCAGTTGGAATAGGTGGGTGGCCACCAATATCCAGCTGGATCATGGGAGGATACATATGTTCCTTCCAAAAAATAATTCTCTCTCTTATCTATATCCCCCATAGTAAAGAAAGATACATACATATGAAGTCCAACTAAAACATTAGTATTTTCAACATTTTCATGTAAATCCAAATCAACATGTAAAGGAACATTAAGATATGATATGAAAATGAAGAAGACTTGAATATTTTAAATTATTTGTAAGTGTTAATTATGTGTTCTTGGGCAAAAGGATCAATTTGAAAACACATAAAATAAAATAAAATTCACACATAAGATGCACATAATAACTAACAATTAACAACTAAAAATAAACACATAACACAACAAATGATAAGGGAGTTCACCTCTCTCTTGGGCTACATATCTTGGTCTAGTTTCCAATGGATATTTTATATTATTTTCTCAAAGTGATAAAAACAATGCTTTACAGTGCTCAAAATTCCAAATGGTTTACAGGGATTGACACTGAATGCAGAGTTCAAGGTAAGACTACCAGATATCTATACTTTGTACTTTATATATGAATGTGGGGTGTTGTCGGGATAGTGGTTAAGAGTAGGAGACTTTACACGATTAGCTCTACCTGCATTTTAGAACCCTAGTGTAGTCCGTAGGGGGGTTTTCCCACTATAGAAGAATTGGCGACCATACTGGGGAGCCTCTAGGGTGTTTTGGATATCTTTTTGGGTGTTTTAATTCGTTTAATTACCTCTTTGAGTTCTCTACAAGTTACTGTGTCTTTAAGGGATTCTGGTCTTCCATACAAGTATTCCCTGCCATGTCCCTTTGACTATTGTTTTTTTTTTTTAAGGATTTACAGAGGTGTACGCAGCCTATAGAAGGTCTGCCTGCTTATATACGAGCCCTAACTTTGGACAACCCACGTACATACAGAGGCTGCTTAAGTGTCAGTAGCATGCCCGTGTCAGGAATCCTTTTTCTTAAGAAGATGCAGTCATCCTCTTCCCTGATTGAAGTCTGACTTCTCAGGGGTTTCTTGATTTAGTACTGGTCTTTGTAGTTATAGTCTTTAAGCCTAGATTTGACGTCAGTTTGCTTGTCTTTTAAAAAAAAAAAATTTCTTGTGTTTCCTAGCTTTTTAAACTTATTTTTAGCTTGAAATTTTAAAATCAGGTTCTTTTACAATCTTTTGTTACTTTTTCTTTGATTGGAAGAAAATATATAAAAAAAATACTTAGCTTGTTAGGTCTCTTTCTTTCTTGGAATTTTCTTTGCATTGTTATTTGAAAAAGAAAAAGAAATTAGCATAGTATTGTGTTTTCTTCTCATCATAAAAGCATTTCAAAAGAAAATAAGAAAGATAATCCTTCTTTGCTAGTGTTCTTATAAGTTTCATTTTTCGCAAGAGTCTTAATAACATCAATTGCAATACCACACACCTTCTGAGTAAATCAAGCTTTAAAACGAATGCTAAAATTAAAATTAACTAGACTTTTTATGTTTGTAGGGTCAACCAACTAGTTTAGGGTTAGGGCCTTGAATTAATGGAAGGATAGGATAAGCGGGGCAAAACGATTGAGAATTCGATCATCCGAATTTTCATCAGCTGTCATATTGATTTAAGTGGAAGGACATGATAAGCAAGATTCATTGATATAATATCTTGATCAATGAACAACATTCATTTCGGGTATAAACATGTGAGGAGGTTACGCTTCGGAGAAATCACTTCGAGAGTTTCAGTTTGAGATATGAAATCCCTGAATTCCAGAGAGCTGGAGTAAACGTCAGATGTCAGATCATTTTAAAGTGGAAGGAAAGGATAAGCTAGAAAATCATCATTGCAGAAAGATCGAGCCATCAATATAAGAACATGATCGATGAACAACATTTATTTTGGGTCTAAAATATGCGAGGAGGTTACTATGCAGCGATTCTCACTTCAGAATAATTGGTGACTTGAAAAGTCGAAATACCCAAAGTCCCGAAGTGAATGAGGATCCACATCAGTAAGACTACATTAGTAAGGACACATGGCACAATCAGACAATGACAAGTGTCAAGTTGATTCGACATTTCAGGTATGCACAAATCATAAATCCAAGTGACACGTGGTAGCTACTAGGCTCATGACACATCATCAAGTGACGTAAGTAAGTGACGTCACTCTGGGATTTTTACTTCGGGATCTTTACCACCAACACTTGCCCAAAGTTCTGAAGTCTCTAAGTGGTTTGGGGTCGTCCATTGTCGAGGAGGAAAGGTGTCGTGAGATTCATAAATTCAGAAGTTTGTGGATGGGGAGAACATGAAAATCACCGAAGACAAATCTCGACCATTGATCGTCAAGGGGAGTACGTTTCAGCTGATCTGAGATTTCATAGAAATCTCACTTGAAGGATTTCCAGTTGAGACTTGAGAATTATGAAGTCTGGAGACGTGAAAGGATCATGACCATTGATCTAAAAGGGACACACGTCAGTGGATTTTCAGCTCCAAGAAAAAACAAAGGAAGGTTGAAAGGTTGGAAAGTTGATATTTTCGAACCCCGAATACCCGAAGGGATTGTGATCGTTGATTTGAGAAGACCACACATTGTTATATCGTGGACTCTGAGAGAAAGCGGAGTTTGAGAATCGAGACTCTCGAAGCTCGAAAGGAGAAATCGATCTCGTCCATTGGTTTGGAGGGCCACATGTCACTTGGTCGATGAGACTAAGGATTGTGCGTGGACAAAGGAAAGAAGGCAGGGAAAGACAATAGATCGGAGTTGTTGATCAAGGGAATCTATCAGAGACTGCGAGATCGACGATCATTCCTGATTGCGAGATCAAAAGTTGCTTGGAAGTTAATTTTCTAAGGGCAGGCTGCAATTGAAACCACGGTATCAGAGAAGGGGTATGTGGTAGTTGGAGGTAAATTGTGGGGAGAAAAGAGGTTAATCCCAAACCACTATTGGACATGCCTACAATCGTTTTCTTACACAAAGACATAGCCCAAGGTCACATGTGACAAGGGGCTAATGAGAAGAGAGCTTGGGCCTACAATAATGTGGTCATGTGAAGTTAATCACCCAAGGTCATATCGAAAAATAGGGAGCTAGTGCTCGCTAGACCAAGAATGTGAAG
>ML876330.1:0-18335 GCA_009831015.1 Picea engelmannii
CACTTTGATTACTTTGACCTTTTGGGGCTTCTAGATGACATATGAGGGTCCTCCAACTTCGTAAGGCCATAACTCTCAAACCGTGAGGAGTTATGTGACGTTCTACATACCACCAAAAATGGCATGACATGTACTATCCATATGGAATAGTATTATCTAAAAATATATCATCACTCATACCATTACCCATCAAACAAACTTGGGTCCATTACCCAAACCTGGGGTCTCCAACTTCTCATGGCCATAACTCTCTAACCGTGAGAAATTATGTGACGTTCCATGGGCATGTTTGTTTTGAATATTCATGGATTATGCTATCTAATGTGCTAACCTATTATATTATCACTATATGCTTGCTTTGCTTGTTTGTTGATAACTTGTTGTAGGTATAAATTTTTGGGTCGAAGTGCTCAATGGTGAACATCATAAAACGTTTGGACGAGGTAGGCCTCTTTCTTACCTCCTTTGCACATTAGTTTATATGTCATATGTTGGAATTGAGACAATTTCTACAGTCACTCCTATCTGTTGTGGTTCACCCTAGCTATAGAGAGATTTTCCTCGTAACAGAATTGGCGACCATACTGGGGAAGAATCTTCTTTCTTAGGGTTTGAAGTACTTTTCTCCTTAGATTGCTCTCATTTCTATTGTGGTTCTTGTCATATCACTACTTGACAGCTCCTATTCACTTTGGGTCTGAGTTTTTAGCCTTTTTTCCCTTTCCTGACCTTTTTTCAAAGCATGTACGTGCATTTTTTCTTGACAGTCGCGTACACACACGTGTTGTCTCACTGCAAGCTACGTATATACGCATTGTTTGTCAAAACAGTCGCGTACACCTTTTTTCCTTGTTGTTTTTCTTGGTCTAGTGTTTGTTGGGTGGGATTTTATGCTTGTTGAGCCTTCTTAGGTCTATGTAGTGCCTGTTGAGTGCCTGTGGGATGACAGGAAACCCTCTTTTTGTTGAATTTTTGGGCGAAGTTTTTATCTTCATCTTTTCATTTTTATTGTCCTTGTACATTGGGTTGGGTGCTTTGTTGCTTGATATCCTGCTTGAGTTGTCTTTCTTTCATACACAATAGGTTTATATATCAAGTTACTTTTCAGTCCATGCATTTTCATTTTTAATATAGTGAAAATACAAAAAAAATAGGCATTTTGCATTGCTTGGAATTTGTGTCTTTCGAATTTTTATCATTAGTTTAGTACATACAGTGAAAGATTGCATCTTTACTTCTGAATCGTAGATTTGAATTTGGAAATTGCATTGTTTTTTAGGAGCATATCATTCATCAAAAGTTAAAGTTAGGACTTTGCATTATCTTCGTATTTACTTTCTTGCAAAGTCATAACACCATGGGTTTCATTACCATATATCTTTTTGAGTAATCATGGCCATAAAATCAATGCTATAATTTAAAAATTTATTAGTAATGATTTTATTTTCTAGGGTGCACAAACTAGTCTAGGATTTAGTGCCTTGGAATAGGATTTTGTGAGTAACTTTTCCAAGGCAATTAAATCAACATATGTGTCTGAGTCAGGGAGTTAATCACGAGGTCACGCGAAGTTGGTTGAAGGGATATCCCCCGGATACTCACCTAGAGTCGAAGATATTTTTGTGGATTTATTCATATTTGGGGATCTTGCTAATGCCCATACCTCTGTGAGAGGTGGTACTTTCAAGGTTTTGGGCTTTTCTACCCTACCCATACGGTGATCCGAACTTACGACTGCTCACTTGTGCATCAGTTATACAACGGTTTATTAGTTTCTTGAATTAGGTATCTCATAGGCTACTTACAGGGGTTATTATGTAGGTACCTTGGGTCAGATAGGGGTCGGACAGCACACAGCCTTGATGGAGGATTACCTCTTCGGGGGGGTCTGACCGACTGGTTGTTAAGCCCAAGAGGGACCCTATAACTGATTATGTTACCTCCAATCTTTAGCAGGGAGTCTCAAGTCCCTCTTGGACGAGACATACCTTCTTTAGGGAGGAAGGCCACTCAACCACTTTAGCCCATTTGCATACATATTGGTTGTTTGAATTTTGGTGTGCTCTTTTCTTGCTAGTTGACCTTAAGAGTTTATACTGAGTTGTATTTATCATGGATAGTGGAGTTCCTTTGTCTCCCTCATTTACTACTACCCCCCCCCCCCATGACCTTCATGGGGGAAAATCCATCTGCTTTTTATAATGGTATGCAGAATTATGGCATTCAGTCTGTGCCTTCGGTCTCTAGTCATTCTACTATTGATATGTCTTCGCACTTTCCATCCTCTATCTCGCCTCCTTACATGAATACAAGTTTTGGGTCTGAGGGCATGATGCCTCCTTATTCTCCCTCTTCATTTGTTGGCAGTCATATCCTTCAAAAACCTCTTACAGTAGGAGGTTGGAATATTCCTTCCTATGAATCCACTATGCGAGAAGTAAGTGCACAATTAAGAAATCATTCTACTTATTACACTCCATCCACTTATCCTTCTTCCACTATGTCAGTTCCTATGAACACTTTTCCCATGGTGGACCTCCATCTATCCTCTGGTGTTTCATTTGGGGGGAGTTATTTTTATAGTATGGGAAACACCCCTCACGAAGTTCCTTCATCTGGGGGAAACATATATCCTCACATGAGTAACCCTTGTCATGTCGCTTTCTCTTCGTAAGAGGATTCCTCAGTGTCAATGCCCTTACAATCCTTTATGAATCAGTATGAAGGAGGATACTATCCTTCCAAACAGATATAGGGTGTAAACCAGGATCCTTCCTAGCCTGCAATTCCTCAAAACCAATCTTTCCCTAGACTTTCGTCTCAAATTCCGCAATTCATCATTGTCGCGAGTCTGATCAATGTTAGTCATACTGGAGCTCCATATCCTACCTCTCCTAGTCATGTGGGAGATTGGTCAACAACCTCTGCAAGTCATGTTGAAGACCTGCAACCAGCTGTTGTGAGTCATGCTGGGGGCACAAGTCCAGTCACTATGTGTCATACTGGCATCATATCACCAACCTCTGCTAGTCATGTCGGAGATTGGTCAACAACCTCTGCAAGTCATGTTGAAGACCTGCAACAAGCCGCTGCAAGTCATGTTGGAGGCACAAGTCCAGTCACTGTGTATCATACTGGCATTACATCCCCAACCTCTGCTAGTCATGTTGGATATTGGTCAAAAACCTCCGCTAGTCATGTTCAAGACCTGCAACTAGTCGTTGCAAGTCATGTTGGGGGCACATGTCTGGTCCATGCTAGTCATACTACACATACATCACCAACCTCTACTAGTCATGTTGGGGATTCATCACCAACCTCTGCAAGTCATGTTGGAGATTCGATACTAGCCTCAGCAATTCATGCTAGGAGTATGTCACCAGCCACTGCAAGTCATGTTGGGGGAATTCATATGATTGATAATCCTAGACGTCTCAGACGTAAGCCTAGATTCCTTTGCAGGACTTGTGAAGGAAGTCACATTACTCATTTTTGTCCTTTTAATGTTGGGATACCAGAAGCGTGGGGCTCACCTAAGGGCCCCTCGGGTTATGAGGCATCTATGGTTTCACAACACTCGATTCCTTCTTTGGTTGATACAACAGTCTTGCCGATGAAATCTTCGGCTGACACCCCTTTTCCTTTAGGGGTTGATGCATCCTTTGACCTTGTTGTCTCACATCCTTTCAACCAGTGGTCGTGTCGATGCAATATTTGATTGATGCCTCTCCTATGTTTGGGGGTGATGCGTCTTTTGACCTTGTTGTCTCACATCTTGTTCAACCAACGGTCGTATCAATGCAATCTTCGACCGAAAACACTCCTATTTTTTGGGGTGATGATTTTCTTAACCTTGTTTTCTTGCATCCTATTCAACCAATGGTTGAATAAATGGTTGTGTCGATGCAATCTTCGGTCGACCCCACTCTTCTCTTGGAGAGTGACAATTCTAAGGGAGCAGTCATGCCAATGCAATATTTGGTTGATCCCGCTTTTCTGGTTCTATACCTTCTATTCCATGTCCTTAGAATTTCTAGTACTTCACCTTCTGAACAAGAGAGAGTTTTACTCTTCCTGAGTTCTCTCCCTCCAAGTCTTGACGAGGTTCCCTTTGATTGGGATGGTCCTGTGGGGTATCCAATGCCCCCACCTATGTCTTTTCCAGGAAGATACATTATCTGATATATTACGGAGACGATAACCTCTGTTAGCACTTTATGCTCCTCAACTTGGAGAGCTTTGGGTATTCCCAAGCTTGTGTCAGTTCTTCGTAAGATACTGACATTCCACAGAAGGTATGAACAGGAGCCTTGGCCTCCCCCGTGACTTTCTGCCTAGAATATCCCTAACGAGTCTGAGTTAAACTCTTTTCCGACTCGTTCAAAAAGCGAAAATATTTTCGAGCGATTTGTCCCTTTCACACTCGTTAAATTGAACTTGAAAGGTCGTGAGTCTTAGTTAAGATCTTTTCCGACTCGTTACCAAAAATAGAAAAGATTGTCGAGTGAACTTGTCATTTTCACACTCGTAAATTGGATTTGAAAAGACGTCTACTTGGCACAAGTTTACCCTTTTTTACACCAAGTAGGCTAAAAGACATAAAAAAGGACATTTTTTGGCATTAAGTTGTGATTGCATCTCATGCCCCTACTTCCAGTATTGAGCCTATAGTCGGTTCTCTCTTTGTGTTATAAACTCTTTGCCTCAGCAGTTTTGCATCCTCAACCAAGCAGAGTCTTGTTTATATCCTTCACAATTTGACACCCTATACCTAGGAGGGAACATCCCCCTAGTGTCCATCTCTCACATGCACTTCCCTGCATTGAGCATAGGTATGTTCCACTGCTAGAACTAGTTTTTCTTACTTGCAACACTCGTTTCCTCCTCTATATCATAGAATTTGTTGTTATGAAAAAACAAAAAAGACAGGCAGGAAGGGAGTAATATATTATATTTGGCAGCAGTCGTTTCGCCTTTGAATAGAGTACAAAGTTATTTGAGTCCATTCCTCATAATTTTGGGATTAGCATGACCTTAGGAAGTTGAAATTGTTACAGAGCCTTCTTTAGCAACTGGTTACTCTTCCAGTCCCTACAGAGAACTTCATTGATTCCTCCTACATCTCATGGTTTTATTTTTGGGTCTATGCTGCTAGAGATCACCATATTGCTCATGCTCTTTTTCAAAGGAAGTCTATCAACCTGTGTTGGCCACTCCTCAAAACTCTTGACTTTGCATGTCGGCCATACCCTCGGTTTGTTTCAAAATCACATGATACTTTAGTCCTATCATGCACCCTAGTCCTACTTTCATCATTGGTAGGTAACCTTGAACCTAGTAGTCGACATTTCATCATTGGTCGTTGACTGGGTGGTTTCCCTTGTGTTCGACGGAAAGAAATATATTCACACATTGGGATTTGTGCAGTGTCTTGGATTCCATTAGCCTTATTGGTGGTCTCCTCGCCTTTGTTGGAAGTTTTCATCATTGGCTACTATTCAGAGGGTATTTTCCATGTATCGCTTTCACTTGGCACACGCGAAAGACACACAAGGTCATTGGTTCGTGAACTTGTTCTTCATCCGATTCCCACCAAATCATGAAGCTCCTGCTTTGTACCTCATGCTGACTAATGAGAGATTACTTAATGCTCTCCTTTCATCGGGTCTCTTTCCATTGAAACCAACTCATTATCTGGAAACGAGATCTAGATTCTTATGAGTACCTTGAGGCTTGCAATCATTAGTGGCAGGCTCTCTTGCCATCAACAGTTGGGAATACATCAATGTCTCCTGATCGATGGATTCTTTAGGTGTTCAACACCAACTACTCTATTCACACTTGCAAGAATGTACTCGGTTCCTTGATACCTACTTTAATCATCGATAGGTTGTCTCACGTTTGTTAATGGTATACATCAATGACCGGTAATCAAATGATGTCTCATTATGTTCGACCTCAACTCCTTTATTCACATGGTGTAGACTTGCACCTTTGGAGGATTGTATAGAAGACTTTAAGATATCATTATGTGGTCGCATCTTTCTTGAGTTGTTGTTTCCTTTTCATTGGAATAGTACCTATATGACTTCAGTGATCATGGGATATCAGATTGTACTCCATGGTATACAGATATCCTCAGATTGGTTTTGAGACTGGTTTTACTGTGCCTTGTTCGTGACTATGACAACTATTGGCATGTAACCGCATTTATATTTGCCTATTTTATGGCCACAGACACTTGTTTGGTATATTTTTCACATGGATCTGCAGTGTATTCTTGGAAGCCATGTATGCAAAGTTAGTACAGAATGTAATGAGAAATTGAGTTCGTCCAGCTAGTTCTCTACCACTCCACTTATGGGTTATTTATAATGTATTTCAGCCATCAAAGATACTCCTCTAACCTCACACATTAGGGGGCATCTGTTAGAACAAGATTTTCCTCACCCTATGCAATCTTGAAGAGAGGGCCTTACTCAATTTCCCTATGTAGACTTAATTTCCCTGATTAATGAATCCAAAGACAAAAACAAATATTTTTCCACTTGTATGCACCTGGCAAGTTATACAGCATGTGTATACGACAGAAGATCTATACAGCATGCGTATACAATAGAATATCTATGATCCTTGGCCTTCCATATACTGGAAACGTTCTGACTTGGCCCTTCAATTGCATTTTGAAGGCTATAAAGAAGCCAATTCTGAGCTTTGTAAAAGGAGAGAGAATTCAACTTTGAGAGAAAAGTTACTCTAGAGAAATTATCACTTCATTATTGAGTCTGTATCCCTTTGTCCTTTAAGTCTGAACACAGTGTCTAGCTCCCAAGATCTTCCCTTATTGATTGGGAACCTCTTTGTCTCCCTTATATGAGCTTGCTTTTTGTGGAGGATTGAAGTGGTGGAGGCCCAGTTGGAAGGAACTTGGTTTCTTGGTTCTGAATTGTGCCGATATAGAAGTCTGTAATGTTTTCACTTCTGTTGATCATTTATTATTAGAAATACTCCTTTCCCGTCCAATTGATATCTTGCAAATATATGTATTATGATCCATGTGTTGGCAGGAATTGCATCTTGCATAGTTTGCAGAGGACTTGTTTTTTTCATTAATGTCAAACTTTAAAATGCCAAAGGGGGAGTTTGTTGGTCAGTTTGCACAAGCACAGCTTGAATTTCGGAGATCGTCAATTTCAGAGATCGTCACTCCGGGAGTTCCTATTTCAGGATTCTAGGAGTTTCTATTTCAGGATTTTTGCATGGTAAGCAAAAACTCCAACATCACGAAGTCTCGAATGCCGAAATACCGAAAGGGACACACGTCACATGATTCTGTGAGTTTATATTTCTGGATTCCGGGAGTTTCTATTTTGGGATTTTTGCATGGTAAGAAAAAACTTCAACATCACGAAGTCCCGAATGTCGAAATACCGAAACCACGACAGCCATCCATCTCGATTAATGATTAAGTCATATCCATTGGATTAAGCATTGGAGGAGTAATATAAGAGTTGTATATGACCATTGATCTGTCCTCGAGAAGTTAACGAGAACCGTCTGATCTATGTCCACCAGATCAAATGTGAAGCCGTCATATCATTTCGGGGTTCGTGACTTGGAGTGTCGAAACACTTCATCACAAAAATGTCAAAACGCCAAAATGCGAAATGTCGAAATGCCGAAATGTGAAACGCCGAAATACCTTTTTGGTGTAGGCAGTGGTTACCACCGATGGTCATATGAGAGGGAGGAGCTAGCACGAAGCTAAGCTCTATTTTGGGGTTTCGTAACTTGAAGTGTCAAGACTCTTCGACACAAGATTATCGAATTGCCAAAATGCATTTCGATTAACCTATGGTCACGACCAATGGACATATGGGTTGGCACAAGTGGTTTGCCAAAGTGCTCAAGGGTTATTCTGTGCTGAAAAATTAAAAAAGATGTATGTTCATTGAATAGTACTGGTTAAACGTTTAAACTGATCATGTGGATATTGTTCATCTTGATGCCTTGACCAATAATAATCATTGTAAGGTAGTTATTCAGTTATTGTAATTGAATCTTCGAAGCCTGAGGGTTCGAGTGTACGCTCTGAATGTACAGGGTAGAAATAAGTGAAATTGGGTGAGATGAATGTTGGTGTGTATGGAATTAATGGTATATCCATAGCTCTAAGGTAAAATTCATTTCTGTAAATGAATATAAAACCGAAATAAAATCATACAGGGACAGTGAGAAGAAATGATGAAGATATAGCAGAGATCAAGGGGAGAAGAATGGATTTTGATATGATTATATAAACAAAGAGGACTTGAATGATGAATCCTTTTCCAGAGAAGATAAAGAATTGGTTTTCAGGTTCTTAGTGACAAAGAAGGATTCCAGGGTGGTAGGGAGGAGCAAGGGGAGACTGTAAAAGTCTCATGTACAAGTTGGTGCTTGTATATCTGGGAGTTGTAGCTTCCATTCAGTAGGTGCTGAAGAAACAGAGGTAGAAGCCTCATCTGGGTTGTAGCTCAGATAAAATAAGAATGTAAAGAGGAGTTGGAGCTTGCCTTTCATTCATAAGAAGAAGAGGTTTTTCCCTTTTGGGTTTCCTCATGAAAAATCACTGTGTCACTGTTTCATTTATGTGATTGTATATTTATTGGTTAAGTGTATTACTACAAGTTAAATGTTAAAGGCATGATTTATTGATTAATAAGTAATCTTCTTATAAAATGAAATAAATTTTATACAACTGATTCACCCCCCCCCCTCTCAATTGACTTATCATGTTCGTTTTTAGGCAGTACGGCTGTCGTTAGACCAAAACCCATGGGTGATTGGTAAACTCATCACCGCCAGAGTTAATGGATCCATGGGAGGTGGTTAGACCATGGCGCGAGTCTCGAAGGAGCTGATGAACACCAATTCAACAACATCCCCCTCAGCACCAACTGAGATACTCGACACCAATCGAGCAGACTTGAACCCATAACCTTTCGCTTTGATACCATTTTTTAGGCAGTACGGCTGCCGTTAGAACAAAACCCATGGGTGATTGGTAAACTCATCACCGCCAAAGTTAATGGATCCACGGGAGGCTGTTAGACCATGTCGCAAGTGCCGAAGGAGGTGATGAACACCAATTCAACACCATGGGCATGTTTATTTTGAATATTAATGGATTATGCTATCTAATGTGCTAACATGTTATATTATCACCATATGCTTTATTTTCTTGTTTGTTGAGAACTTGTTGCAGGTATAAATTTTTGGGTCGAAGTGCTCAACGATGGACATCATCAAATGTTTGGATGAGGTAGGCATATTTCTTACCTCCTTTTCACATTAGTTTATATAGCATATGTTGGAATTGAGTCGATTTCTATAGTCACTCCTATATGTTGTGGTTCACCCTAGCCATAGAGAAATTTTCCTTGTAACACTGAGGGAATATTCAACTCCCCTATTCTCTGGCTACAACCAGAAGGAGGCTACAACCCCCTATGTTCTCTGGATACAACCAGAAGGTGGCTACAACCACCTGTCCTTGCCCCGTCCAACCGCCCTGACGTAGAGGTAGAATGATGAAACCATTGTCACGCCATCACTGTGAGATATACCACTGTATAATTGTATCAACCTGTACCACTAACCTGTATCTAACCTGTACAACTTCCCTGTAATCAATCTGTACCTGAACTAAACATGTATTAACAAAAATACAACAGGTATGCGAACTGTAGTGTTGCAGCATGCATATGTATGTGCCCTATCTATTATGTAGCATGTGTATGTACGTGACCAAACTGTTATGCAGCCTATGTATGCCTTCTGAAAACTAGGGTTTCCTTTCTCTTGAAAACTTCTGACCCTTTGTAATTTATTTCACATAGATTTGTAACCTATCGTTGTATCCAAACTATATCTGTACCCAAAAAGCTATATATATATATCTAGTCATGTGCCATATAAATGTGTGTAATAATAAACAAGTATAATATCCCTCACATGATTCAGAGATCAAACCCTCTTTGGTATTCATCCTCTCAAAACATCAACCACTTCACAAATAGAAGCTCTCAACCATGTACCATAAAACTTCTTAGCTATATGCCAAGAAATACAAGATGTGCCACAACTCTAACAAGATGTATCAATGATAAATTATACCAACACTATATTTCTGTAGTTATGACTTATACAAAATTTCCCATGAAGCCACTGGTCTCTCTAGGGAGAATTCTCAAATCTCCATAACCATTTCTCATGCATACATCAAAATCCAACTATTCATAGAAATAAGACATACCTTTTGAACTAGTGGATAGATCTGATGTATCTGAGCACTATAGACCTTCCTAGGAGCTTGATCTCAAAATCTAGAACCTCTGCATCTTCATCTCTTCAAGTTTCCATGGATTTACCAACATGTATGCACCCTAATACGCTTCCAGCCCGCATACGTATGCACCCTAATACATTGTCATCCCACGTATTGTACGCACCCTAATACACTATCAGCCTGCGTATGTCTCAGAAACTAGGGTTTTTTAGTATTCATTGTAATTTTGAAACTTTCGTCGTCAACCCTTCGTACTACCTCATACTTTCGCAACTTCAGATGTATCAACGAGTACTTGTAATAAGCCTTACACAACAAAAGATATTCAATATGTTCAAGTGTATTTAAATGAGAGAGCCTTGCCTCTTATTTATACTTTCATGTAGCATCCCACTTTCCTTATTTTATAGATTTCTCCATTAACTTAATTATTTAAATAATTTATTTTGCAAACACTTTGACTTTTGGGGGCTTCTAGATGCCTCATGAGGGTCTTCCAACTTCACATGGCCATAACTCTCTAACTGTGAGGAGTTATGTGGCGTTCCACATACCACAAGAAATGGCATGACAAGCACTATCCATCTAGGATAGTTTCACTAAAAAATTCATTGACCTTCGTATCATTATTCCATAATTAATCATGTGTTCTCTAACCATACTTCTAGGATAACTCAATCCACAAATCGTCTTCCCGTGAGGGATTTCAATATAAGGGGACCACTTTGGAGTTCATCCATTTGTACTTCTTATCAACCATGACAAGACAATAATGATTCATCTTTACATCAAACAAATTTGTGTCCATTACCCAAACCTTTGTGCTACCAAACTTTCTTCAAGGGTTGACATCAATGAAAACCAACCTTAATCAACAGATGCATCATTTCAATGTTGAGTCAAGAGAGAGACATGAAATAATTTCCATGCTATAACCCTATTAGTATCAATGCTCAATTCTTATTTACTTAAGAAAGGTCATCATTCAAAAACCTCCTGATATAGACCTAATTCTTTCAATTGCTTGGTTTCTACAAGTGAATTCTTATTCATCCTTTTTGGTTTTGATTTCCCCATCCATGAGACCTAAATTCACTCATATATGTCAACACGAAATAATCTCAAGGTGTTGGCTCAAGCGATTATTGCCAATATTATTGGTATTTTCGCTATTTCTGTGCTAGTAAGCATCGAGTTTAATCCTCTTGGGTGAGTCACACTAGTCTACGTTGATAAGTTTTTCTTCTGAAAACAAAATATGTCAATTCCCAAGCATCCACATACAAGATTATGTCATGGTGTAGTGGATCAAATTGTAGAAATTTATATGATGTATGACTTTTAATGTAAAACATAAATTTCACCTTTTAACTAGAGGTTTCTTGGATCTCAAAACCTCATGAATTTTCAGTCTTAGGGATACTATGAAATATGGCAAAAACAATAGAAACAATTAACAATATTAAACTCTTAACAACCCCAATTCACTATGCAATTGAAGAGAAAATATATTACACTTTATTCAAGAGAAAATATACCAAAGTTCACCAATAAGTTTTATCCCTCTAGGATAATCTTATCATGCATATAATAGATCTATAAATCAATTATAACAATTGTAAATACAAAAAAAAATATCCCCTTTCAATATAAATGATAAATCACTTAACAAATGATGCACTAACTTATATCAAATCAACAGTACATATAAGTGTTGGAAATTACAAAACCATGAAGAAATAGATGGTTGAAAATCAAATACACAATCACACAAGTATTGAATACTTGGAAACTTCATTAATATGTATAAATTTGAAGTTCATGTACATACAATTGTCTTATCCCAAGGATAGTACAATCCTTTATCTCTCCAAAACCTTAGCTAGGGAAAACATTGAAAATTCTAGATCACACCAAGGATTTCATACAAGTTAGAATCACATAAGAAATTCATCGATCATAAGAAGCCTCTGCTCCTTGTTCTCTTCAACAAGTTCAACATAAGGTTTCATCTCCAATGGATGAAACCCAAACCCTAGTTTTCAAGATGCTCCAAGAAGCTCCAAGAAGCTCCAAGAAACCCTATTGACTCCAAGACAAGAGAGATAGAGTACAAAATAAGATCCAAGAGAGAATAAGACTAGTTTGTTCCTCTTAGTCACATCTCTAATAAAAGAGTGATAAGATTGATATTACCATCATCTCCAACATATTATTCACAAGAGTAAATATTAGTATCTCATAAGAGTAATATCCAAACAAAGATTTCATATTTCCCTTTTATTACTTCTCCCAAGGTTTCCTCATGAACCCTAGTATCTCACTCCAAAAGGACAAGTATAAAGNACTTATATCAAATCAACAGTACATATAAGTGTTGGAAATTACAAAACCATGAAGAAATAGATGGTTGAAAATCAAATACACAATCACACAAGTATTGAATACTTGGAAACTTCATTAATATGTATAAATTTGAAGTTCATGTACATACAATTGTCTTATCCCAAGGATAGTACAATCCTTTATCTCTCCAAAACCTTAGCTAGGGAAAACATTGAAAATTCTAGATCACACCAAGGATTTCATACAAGTTAGAATCACATAAGAAATTCATCGATCATAAGAAGCCTCTGCTCCTTGTTCTCTTCAACAAGTTCAACATAAGGTTTCATCTCCAATGGATGAAACCCAAACCCTAGTTTTCAAGATGCTCCAAGAAGCTCCAAGAAGCTCCAAGAAACCCTATTGACTCCAAGACAAGAGAGATAGAGTACAAAATAAGATCCAAGAGAGAATAAGACTAGTTTGTTCCTCTTAGTCACATCTCTAATAAAAGAGTGATAAGATTGATATTACCATCATCTCCAACATATTATTCACAAGAGTAAATATTAGTATCTCATAAGAGTAATATCCAAACAAAGATTTCATATTTCCCTTTTATTACTTCTCCCAAGGTTTCCTCATGAACCCTAGTATCTCACTCCAAAAGGACAAGTATAAAGAGAAGAGTACAATGATTATTATGAAATGATTATATTATTTCTCTATATATAAGAGAGGTAAGGGAGGCCAACAATACACATGTGTTCCCTATCCCTTACAAGTAACCTACAAAGCTACATTGAGGTTGACACGTGTAGATCACTACACTCAAAGGGTACACATGTCAAGCTCCATGTTATTTCATCCACAAGCAAGGATCCAATGTAAGGGTGCTCCATGAGATGTGTCCAATTCTCCTCCTACAAGATTATAGTGACTCCAACAATCCTCCTAAGCCATTTATTCCATTGGGTCCACTCCCCCTACATGAACACTATGAAAACCTAGGCATCCCCAAGTCAACTCCAAGACTGCATGCAAGCATCCAAGATACCCCACGTTCTCTAGATATCAACTCCATCCTATTGAGTTCAAAATTATCCTCCTCCAATGAAATAAGCCTCCTCCATGTGGCCAACATATAGAATGGAATAAATTTTTCTAAATATATCCAATGTTTTAGGGAAGAATGCCATGCAAGCACTAACTAAGGTCAAGAAACCACTAAGTAAGCCACCTCTAATGTGAAAATCTATCACTAGAATGTAGGGGTTTATCATACACCATCTACCCCAAATATCAGGAAGCACCCCTAAACATGGTGTAAACAATTTCAAAGCAACCTTGAAAGATAACACTCCCTCTTTACGGAGAAGGTGTTTTCCCCAACACTTGTTGAATCTCTCTCTAACTCCACCAAATATGACCTTGCAAATATATACTTTCTATATTCATGGGATCCACTATTTTCCAAACATCACACTCCTCCATCAAGGCATCAAACCTCTCTTGCTCAGGATAATTTTAAGGATCACAAATGGAGAAAACTAAAGGAAAATGACTAGCATATCTCATAGGATGAATACCCACGACCATTGAATATCTAGGCACTCATACATAGTATTGTTCCTCATGTAATGTATGGTTAATACAAATTGACTTTCTATGAGTTGGATTAGTAGATGAGGGCACATCCACACCCAATCTCACCTCATTTCCCTTCAAAACCAACTCATTTCAAGTCTTTTAATCAATCTTTGGAACAACAACCTCCTCTTTGTCCTCAATCATTGAAGGATAATATTGTGAACTTGAAGAACTCTCATCCTCATCA
Organism: Picea engelmannii; assembly: GCA_009831015.1. Taxonomy (NCBI): domain Eukaryota; kingdom Viridiplantae; phylum Streptophyta; class Pinopsida; order Pinales; family Pinaceae; genus Picea; species Picea engelmannii. Next base: position 14,493 of record ML876330.1, read on the forward strand.
AACTTCACATATCTTCTCACCACACTCCCTTGCTATGTTAGAATATTTATCCTATATGTTTTAGAAGAATCATTGTATCCATCAACACAAGATGATATTATAACATCTTGATCCTCCAAAGAAATCTAAACACCTTTAAATATAAAAGAAATTTATTTTGGATCATCAACAACATACTATAATACATCATCCCTAAAGTAATCATCATGGGTCAAAATATTTAGAATACACATCATGAGTTGTTCAAGACATCCTGCAAAGATTCTTCTTTGGACATCATTTGGTTTAGTTTCATGTTCTTGCAGTAGTTTCATAACTCGCATCCCTAATGAAGTAGGGAAAACTGTATATGTTTCATATACAATCTGAAAATGTGATCTAGCAATAGACCTTTAGGTGATGATCCTATCAGCCCATAATGCATAAATAAGTTTCTTGTGCCAAGCCTTCTTTTTTTCATGTAGAAGCTTCTTAATAATTCTTGTCAAGCTCTTGTTGGATGACTCAGCTAACCCATTACCTTGTGGGTAATAAGTTGTGGAATGACCAAGGGTTATGTTGTAATCACTACAAAAATTTTCCATTCTCTTGGACTTGAATTTTTTTGCATTATCAGATATGATTTTGACTTGATAGCCAAACCTAGATAGAATGTTTCTTTCTAGAAATTGAATAATAACAACATTAGTAGATTTCCTTGTTGGAACTGCTTCAATCCATTTGGTGAAGTAGTTTGTAGCTGTCAATATCTACCTATGTTGAGTTGAATATGGTGGATGGATCTCTTCTATAAAATCAAGGCCCCATTGCCTAAACAGTGCTTCAACGGAAATAGGTTTTAATGGAAAAGGCTACAATTTCCTTTTGCCAACAAAAATATGGCACTCATGAAAATTGGACACCTCCTTGTACACATCAAAAACAATGTTGGGCCAATAGAATCTTGCTCTTAGTATCTTATGCATGGTGGTTTTCCAGAAATTGTTCCCTCCATAGTCACCTTTATGAAATTCTTTGATAGCTTATTTTACTTATCCTTCCAATAAACAACTTAGTAAAATCCCACCCGAATCTTTCCAATATAGAGAATCTTCTAGAATACATAATTTTGATGCTTTTAACTTTAGAAAGCTAGATTTTGTCTTGTTAAGTTTAGGAGGAGCTTGTAAATTTCTTAACACATAGATAATATCAACATACCATGGAGATTCAAGAAGTTTTTTGGATACCTATGGGACTGTCTCTTCCTTTGAATTTTCTGACAGGTCAGCAATAAAGTTTATCCCCAAGACATCATAATTTGATTGTGTCATAATCTTGGCAAGCCCCTGACCTTTGATCAGATTTGTTGGCTTTATCTCAAGGTCATACTCTAACAAGACAGTATCCATTTTCCTCTTCTTCCTTCAGGATCAGACTGAGTTAAGATGTCTTTCACAAAATTGTTGAGCACATAAGCAACAACATGAGAATGTAAGATATAAATTCGGAATTCTTTGAGGGATTTTACCAGTGCATATGTTTTCTTCTCCATGATGTCATACTTTAATGGAGAGTCTCTCAGAGTTATGTTGTAATAGGATATGGGCCTTTCAAAATTATGTTCATCTTTTTGTAATAAGACACTAGCAATAGTGTGTTATGATGCAAAGGAGAACAAGATGAATTCCTTTGTATAATCTGGACTGGCCAATATTGGTGCCCTGGTCAATGCTACATTTATATCCTCAAAGGATATCCTAGATTCTGGAGTCCAATTTATCTCACTTCCCTTTCTGAGCATGTTGGTGACGTACTTTATGATTTCATCTATATGGGGGATAAAAATCCTCAGAAAGTTTACTCTTCCAAGAAAGGATTGTACCTCATTTTTGCTCCTGGGTGTGCCAATATTCAGAATTGCATCCACTCTATTAGGATCTATCTGTATTCCTTCTTTCAAAATGATATGACCAAGTATTTTTCCCTCTTACATTCCAAAGTTGGATTTCTTGGGATTTAATGAAATACCAAACTTCCAACATTTCTGAAAACCCCTTTTCAAATGTTTTAAATGCTCATCATCAGAAACTAAAAACATAGTAATATCATATAAATAAATGGAAATGAACTTATCTTTCTCATCAAAAAAATCTATGTCCATATCCCTTTGGAAAGTTTCCCTTGCATTCATGATCCCAAAAGGCATCTTGGCATACATGAATGCACCCTAGGGTGTTGTGAAGGTTGTCTTCTCTTGATCATTAGGATGCACCATAATTTGGTTGTATCCAGAAAAGCCATCAAGCATTGACATTTTTTGTGATCCAACCACTTTCTGCAGAATGTAATCCATCTTGGGAAGAGGATAATTGTCTTTGAGGGAAGCCATGTTCATATTTTGAAAGTATACACACAACCTGATTTCACCACGTTTATTTCTGACGGGAACTAAGTTAGCCAACCATTTAGAGAATCTTAAAGAAACTATAATCTTAGCATCAAACAACTTTCTTACCTCTTTCTCAATTAATGGAAGCAGCAAAGGATTAATCCTTCTCAATTTTTTTTTGAAAGGTTTGTGATCATATTTTATTGGAATTACATGATGAATCACCTTAGTGTCATAAACCTTCAAATCCTCATAGCTCCAGAAAAAAACATCTGGAAAATCCTTCATTAGGTTGATATATCTTTTCTTGATTTCTGGACTGAGTGTCTTGGATAGTTTGATGATTTTGGGATCTTCCCAAGTCCCAATGTTACATTCCTCTATGTATTCATCATTTGCAGTGACCTTGGGATTTCTTGCCACATCGTTATTGTCGAAAAAAAATTCCAATGGAACCAAGCCTTTGGGAATGATATTATTTTTGAGTTGAACAATATCTCTACCAGCAATCTGATTTTGGAAACAATCATCATTTGAGAACATGGCTGCATATTCTTCCTAATCACAACAGTTTTCATCATCAATATTTGAGTTGAAAAATTCATCAGTCATTTGGAGAAATCTTACCACCTGCTTGTCATTCTCAAAAATTTGCCAATACTTGATGTTGTCAGGCACTATTGTCTTGTGCTTGACTTCAATTTCATATTTTTTGTTAGGAAATATAGGAATCTTGAAAACAGAGGATGAAGTGGATAATGCATCAACAATTGTATTTTGTCCTCTTGGAATCACTGAGATGTTATATTATGTGAAACTTTCAAGTAGATCAAGAACTATATATCTATATTCCCTGAACCTAGGATGCTTTGAATGATAAATTCCCTTAACCTAATTTATGACAAGCTCAGAATCCCCATGTACAACAATTATTTTTGCACCCAATTCTTTCAAAGTGTTCAAACCCAAAATCAATGCCTCATATTCATGTTACAGGTATGAACTAACTGAGAGGGGGGAGGGGTGAATCAGTTAGTGTATATTATTAAGTTTTTGTCTTGTTTTTAACTTTGAATCATTAATCTTAGTGGCAGTGAGTCTTTACTATGAAATTCAGAGTTATAAACATAAAGCAGATAACATAAAGAATAGCAATCACACACAGCAGTCACTCACAAGTTTGAGACACAGATTTTTCAAGAGGAAACCCAACCAGGGAAAAAACCTCGTCTTCTTAAGATGTTAAGCAAGCTCCAACTGCGTTACAACTCATCTTTTATGAGCACCAACTCATAGAGGCTACAACCTCTGATTTCCAGCACCAACTGACTGAGAGCACCAACTCCCACAGAATCCCAGCACCCACTGGGTGGAAGCACTGACTTCCTTTTTACTTCAGCACCAACTGAGTGAAGGCACCAACCTTCAGATTCTACAAGCACCCACTTGCAGAGAAAGAGACATACGTCTCC
>ML876332.1:28353-39397 GCA_009831015.1 Picea engelmannii
ATAGTGTTGATTGAGGTAACAGGAAATCTTCCCCACTTGCTATTCACCTCCTCATGTCAAATAATGTCAAGTTACTAGTTACACATTTCTTCATGCCTACATATTTCCAATTCTGGCATAAGGCCCTCTAATTAAAAAAATTGTTTTCCATGAGTCCTTCACACATGAGTAATGCTTCTTTAATAAGCATACATTTAAAAATTTACATTTACTGTTATAAATTAAATACTTTCTATATGTTCTTTCATTTTGCATCTTATTTATGTTTATCAAATAATTTGTTGATTGTCTTTTTGAATTCAGGGGAAACCTCAGACTCTACAGGAGCACCTGAACAATGTTGTAGCACACAAGCTTCTAACAGTCATCCATGTGATCAAGAATCTTGCAATTCTTGTGTTAACCAGAACATTATTAATGAAACCACTGTCAAAGGCACACTGCTGGTGAGTTCAACAAACACTGATTTAACTTTAACCAGATAGCACGTGAGTTTAACAAATATTGATTTAACTTAACCATGAAGCACATAAAAGTAGAAAATATTTCACAGCATTTCATTTAATTCGATAACCTAGTATACCAACTTTCTTACACGTTCCATGCAGAAGAAGAAAAAATGTATAAAACAAGACTTTTTATTTGCTAAAATTTCCTTTTATTGGTTTTATTTTCCAAAGGCGATACACTTGTTCAGGGAATAAGAATTCAATCTTCTTTGGATGTGATAAAAGTTGAACATCTTACATTGTTGGTCCACACTAAAGAACATTTTATGAATATCTCTATACTCTCTTTTTCTTCACCTCTCTTGTATCCTGTTATTATCATCATTATTTATCCTCTCTTATGCCTTTCCTGTCAGATCCATTGTTGCTTGTGTACCTACTTTACATTACACAAAATTGTTTCATAACAGTCTGCATTTGATTCATCTTGATCTGTAATTTAAGCTTTAGAAACTTACATATGTTGGATGCTATAATCAGATACCTTGCAGAACAGCCATGCGAGGCAGCTTCCCACTTAATGGAACCTATTTCCAAGTTAATGAGGTTTGTTCTCCAACTTATCTACTATATGTTCCACTGTGTTTTCTGATCAGCAATAAATATGGAACAATTTGTTTCTAAACAAACTTAACAGAATTGAGCAACTCTAGGGGCACACAAAGTAACTCCGAAGTATCATTATTCCCTTGTATATGTATACAATGACGACATGGGAAACATTTACTATATACAAATTTCCCTTTTCCCTTGGAAGAAAAGCCTAAATTGAGAACCCAAGGTAAATTCTGCAATCTAAACCTCCATCTCTTGGTTCCAAATTTCTCTCTTAGATTATGACTAAAAAGCAAGTAGTAAAATATAATTCAAATAATCTATGTTCATGAGTTGACTGAGCATGTCCAAAACTGTGAAATTGCTAAAATACCTACGAAGTTGTAAAATTTATAGATGAAATGCGAAGAAAATTTGTTTCTTCCTACAACTCTAACCCTGAACCACTATAATTTACAAACGAACAACGAGCAATTAGTGTAATCTGTAGGCCTGTTAAAAGAGGTGGACCATCTGCACATGCACCACATTGATAAAAGAAAATATAAATTGCTTTTGGATTGAACGTTATAACCCAAGTTGCAAGTATTGGTCATTTCAAGTTTTGTTCCAATTATTAGTGTTACTAATAGTACATTCCTAATTTACCTTCACTAAGTTTTATAGACCTGCTTGGTACTGCATTGTTACAAACTTATGAGCAGTTGAACACTTGAACATTTTAGGTTTTTCTTTAGGGCATATCAGAAGGCAATTCAAAGCCCTATGGATAATTTTCTCTTATGCATCTTCTGAAATAACAATTTGGATGATACACTTTCTTCAAGAAGCAAAGAGACCTTCAAAATCAGTACTTCCAAGCAAGCATAATTTCAAGGATGGAAATTTATCTCAAACTGTAGAAACCATGGCAAATCTTACTAGTTCTTAACATGCAAACAATAAAATGTTTGGCGATATTTTTGTAAAAATATTCAAATTTCTTAGGATTTTCCATAGTTTCTATAAAGTTTGGGCCATTTCTCCGGTAAAAAAAATTATTGTATAAAATTTGGGCAAATCATTTTTAGAAAAAATGGAAATTGGTGAATCGTTTTTTGGGGAAAAACCATGGAAAAATTGCCCATCGGAAATATATAGCCCCTAAAATTTTCTATGCTTCCGGTGTAGCCTTATACCGCATGGTGCCTGTTATCGCATAATTTGTACTTTGATGGAAGGGAAAAGGCAAATGAAGACAAAAATGCGTAATGGGAGACTATCCTATCACTGTCACTTCAAGAGGATGTCTCTTTCTATTTAGGGTGGTAGGCCTAGGGGAGACGTCCTACCTTATGGCATTTTCCTATATTTTCAATTTTCTTACCATTTGCAACCATCACCTTCATATCTGGGACTAGATATACAAACAATTTGAGGTTCCTTGCGACATTGATGTCGAGAAAATTATGGGTACTTCCTGTGTCGATTAACACTGTGACATTATCTTTTTTTATGTGTCCTTTTAATTTTAGTGTTTGTGGTTGGTTGATGCCTGTGATGGCTGCTAATGATATTCTTATTGTGTCATTACCTATGAGATTTGACATGTCATTTTGGTTGTTTCCCATTTCTTTAGTTACTGATTCTTCTGCCTCTGATTCATCGTTGTTTTCTGCTTGACAAGTGTAGAATTTTTTTGACTTGTCTTCTATGTGACATCTGTGTCTTGTGTCCCATTTTTCGCCACAATGTTTACATTTATCTTCTCTTATTCTTTGGTAATCTAGACTTCTTTTATTTTCTTCTCATAAGTTGGGTGGTATATATTTGTCAATTTATGTGTTTGTGTTCTGGTCTATGCTTCTTCTTGAATAAAACTTGCTGAATCTTGATTGGCCTTCCAGCTTTTCTTCTGCTGCTTTTGCCTTACGTCTTTCTATTTCAACAATAGTGACCTCATGCAATTTTAACTCGTCTTGGATATGCGGCTTGAGACCACCTATGTAAGACTTGAGTAATTGATCATCAGATAATCCAAATACTCGGGTGGCAAAGGATTCCCATTGATGTGTAAATTCATCTACGATGCCTTTCTGTTGTAACCTGGTGAGTTTTGAAAAGAATTCTTGCTCTGTGTTATGAACATAAATATACATAAATAGATATTCATAACATAATAAGTAATTAGTAAATAGTAACTATTAATAATGAAAGCACATATCTCAAACGACATGTCTATCGGTTAAGGGCACCCTTGCGTGGGTATATAAACGAGCCCTCATTCTCAATTGTATATCGTCTTATATCTTATCTTATCTTATCTATTCATATATTATTTACAGTCCTACATGGACTACTTTATTATATTCCAAGTATTTTGGATAATTCTCGTGTGAGCGAACTTTGTTTGTCTCACTCCGAGATGCCCTGGAATCTTTTAAAAAAATCGTTTTTAAAGGAGTTCCAAGCGTATGATTGGATTCTTCCTTTCCACCATATGCACCAATTGTACACGGTGCCTTCGAGGTACATGGATGCATATTTAACTTTTTCTTCATCGTTGTAATATTATATATATGGAAATATTCTTCAATTTTGTTAAACCAAGCCACACATTGGTTATCGCTGTCGTTGTATTTTGATAGTTCAATTTTGGCTTTGGGAGGATAAATCATTAGAGGTTGATATTGTGATATGGTTTGGGGATTTGAATTGTAGGGAGGCGGTGTCAGTGGGGGTGGTGATGTGTTAGATGTGCTTGAATCACTTGATTGTGATTGGGGAACTTGTTGGTGGCCTTGATCTTTTATTAACTTTAATATCTGACATTATAAAGCGAGCAATAAAATATTACAGTTTGAAATTGAGAAGGAAAAATATTTTAATGGATTAACACAAAAAGATAATCGTTACTTCAAAGAGCATATTCGGGAACTCATTGCACAAAATGAAGAACTAAAGACCGAAAGACAAAAAATGGACCAAGACTTACTAGAACGAGATGAAGAAATATCTCGGTTAAAAAATCATAGTCAAAAACTACTTACTCAAATTAATAAGTCAAGGGATACAAAACAACGTGTCCAGGACTTGGAGAAAGAGAATCAAGATCTCGAGAAGAAATTATCGGGAAAGGATGAAGAAGCTTCTCGTTTGAAGAACCTTAATAAAAATATGCTTGAACAAATTAAAAAGATGAAAGATGAAAAGCCAAAGAATAGAAATATTATAAATAAAGTCGGCAAATCAGAAGATGAAGAAGAAATTTCACGCCTAAGGGTTCATAATCAAGATTTATTAACTCAGATTAAAAAGTTGAAGCATGATAAGAAGACTTTACAAGAAAAACTAGATTACAAAACATCATTAGTCGATAAGGAAACGATGACAAACCCAATCAACCTTACAACTCAAAAGGAAGCAAATCCAGTTGATGTAAAGAAGTTTTCAAATGTCGAGGTACAAACAAGCCAGAAATATCAAGAAGACTCAATTCCAAAATTTAATCAACAAAAAGCTACAAGTCTACGAAGTAAGGATAAAGTTGCAAGGATGCCTTATCAACATCCTAATCACAAAAATCGATACTTTAACCAATCCTTGTATCAACAGAAACAAATGACCAATATGTCGAAGACTATTACTTCCACTACAAGTGATGCTCAAAATAGAAGTTATCATGGGAGTCGAAATACATCAAATTCTTTCCAAGAACCCTAGAAACTCCACATGCAGAAGATCGAATTAGGATGGGCAGACTCCTTTACAATGCGACAGTTCTACTCAGCACTTAGAAGATCCTATCGTCTCCGGAGTTTCAGAAGATCGAATTAGGATGGGCAGACTCCTTTACAATGCGACAGTTCTACTCAGCACTTAGAAGATCCTATCGTCTCCGKTCCTCAACGATTACTAACTCAATAATGAAGAAGTAGATACAATAAATACAAGCTAGAGCAAGAGATAAGTCTTCCATAAAGTATGCTTTGAGGACACAACATTTTTAAGGGGAAGGCAATGTTATGAACATAAATATACATAWATAGATATGGATTGGGATTTATTTCTTGGGGTGGATGTCATTGACATGAAAGTTCATGTATAATAATAATTCTCATGAGCGCCTTTCTAGAGGGAGTGCTTAGGGATGAGGTACCCTTTCCTGAGCACTGTGTCTTTCCAAACCCCTGGTTGCCTTTTTCTTTATAACTTTAACCTTTTTTGTCTTTTGACATTTGATTTGCTAAATCTTTTCATAAGATAAGCATACATTGCGTGAGACATGGGATGATGGCCTCTTAGCGAGGGGGTAGAGCTCATGCTTCTTTCTTTCCTAGTTTTTAAAACTTTGTTTTTCTTGTTTGTTTATTTTCCCTAGAATTTGAATTAGGGCCTTTGCACTTTCTATATCACTTTTTTTAAAGTTGCATCAACATTGGGCTTTCTAGCCCCTTCTTCTCACGGGATTATCAAACACAAATCTTTTTGGTATACATGTAATAACCATCCCAAAATAAAGAACAACAAATAGGTCATGGATGGAATATGTTATTCATGGTAAGGGTATGGACACGTTAACCTCATTAATCCCCACAGTAGTAAAACTTTTCCCGAGAGGGACAACACTTGACTAGAAGATGATCATGATTACCAAGGTGAGACAAGGACAAAAACAAAAGTTCAAAGCATCATGATTCATTATCCACATCAAACCATGATCACCACTTTCATACCTCAAGTATTTTGATTTGTTCAAGCAACCTCTCATTAAGGTTCCATATGTTAAAATTTTCTTCCTTCCTTTTTTGACAAGTTCTTGTTGAATTTGTTCTCATATTCTAATTTCTAATTGAACAACTTCTTATCCTTTGACTTCTTGATTTCTGCAAGTAATTTTTTACTATGATATCTTATGCAAGAAATTTCTTCATCTTTTTCCTAGAATTTTCTTGTCAAATTTCTTCTTGAGATCTTGATCTTCTTGATGTAATTTCTGATTGAACAATTTCTTATCTTTAAATCCTTGGTTTTTGTAATTTTCTTATCTTTAAGGCCTTGGTTTGAACTCTCCTTCCAATTTTCAAGTTGTAATTTTTTTGTACTCTTAGTAATATGTTGTTTCATGCTGTAAGTATGCATATGTGTTTGGTCTAGTTTAATAAGTATCATACCTTTCATATTAAGTGGGTATAGGAAGTATAAAGGATCCACTTCTTCAATGTGAAGTTGGATATCCAAACTTCAAAATACAACTTTCTTATCTCCTTTGCTACTTTCTTATTTTCTTTTGATGGTCTTTTTAAAGCCTTTATTTTTCTTAACTTTTAGTTGACCCTCATTTCTATTATTATAATAACTAACCTAGTGTTTTATTACTACTTTTGTCTTTTGTATATGTATAACTTAATATATACCAATACTTATACCCACTTTAATATGAACTTCTCACAAATTAAAATACAATAAGAGGTTGTGACTCATTGATAAGTGACAATGATTGGTATTTGGACCATATGATCTCTAGTGTTTTTTAAGATGGTATAGAGCATTTCTTTTGTAAATTGAAATGATACTTGTTTCTCAATCGAAACACTTGGGAGTATATATTGAGACGTCCATCCATTTTTTGCAACTTGATATAAGATTTGTTTCCTAATCCCTATTGTAAGCATAAGCAAGAAACAAAGACAAAAAAAAAAAATTTAAGAAAAGGTTTTCGGTTGTCCTCCTGAAATAAATGGCATATAAATTAACTAATCCTATACCTTCCATAAAGCAATCACAATTTAGAGTAATTGGAGATATTGAACTTGAAAACGCTATAAAAATATCAATATTGCATTAAACCCAACATAGATATGGAAACAATGTAAATATCTATTTTAGTTTTGTGGTATGCATAAACATTTTACAAAACAAAAGTACAAAGACAATCACATGATCTTAAATATAAAATGAAATAAAAAATTATCCCTTGTGAAAGACTCTTCATACGAGACATTTACAATCAAAGGAGTTGCCCAAATTTTATTTGATAGGTATTTACACTACTTTAAATGAAAGTCGACCCATTCAAAACTGAGGTCAAATGAAATTGTTTTAATTTATTGGTGACAATTCAAAATTTTCACCAATCTCCAAATGCATCGAAATTTTATTTAATAGGTATTTACAGTAGTTTAGATGAAAGCCAACCCTTTCAAAACTATGGTCAAATTAAATTGTTTTAACTCATTAGTGACAATGCAAAATTTTCACCAATCTCCGAATGCACTCCAAATGCATCACATTGGAGATACTAATTTTGTTAAAAAATTCTGAACATTTTATATCATTAAAATCACCAACAATGAAATCATGAGTCGCCTATATTTTGACATAACCATAAAATTGCACATGGATTATATTTTGATATATTGATGCTTGGTTATTTAGAGATGTTTATAGAAGATAAGAAAACATAAACCTTGAAATATAGTAAAAAAAAACAATAGAAGCATAGTCTTCATCTAATCAACAGTCATGCACATTTCTTCTAGGTATTTGCAGACCATGAAACAAGCTTAAATCCAGTTGAAGTCCCGAGATCTTGGATTTGGCATTTGATACGTCGTACAGTTTATTTTGGTACCTCTATTCCGACAATTTTTCGAGGTAAGATGAGAATCACATGTAAAATGCAACATGCCATTTTTTCTTTATTTACTATTGTACTTTCTAGAAAACTGTACTAACATTGTGTCTTATCTTGCATTAGGTCTTACCACTGAAGCAATTCAACACTGCTTTTGGAAAGGTATATCAGTCATTGCTATGATAGCGTATTCTCTATGGATTTTTTCATAATTTTGACGTTTTCTTATGTATTTACTATGAGCTGAAACTAAGCATGCAAGGAAGGAGTTGTTAAACAGAACTTATTAGAAACATCATAGAGTGGTTATTAAAAAATACCATATCAAAGTACTTATTCGATCATATTAATACAGTAGCAAACATACTCGTAGCTAATTTTTGTTAAAATATTGTGTAACTGCAAAGAATACTCTTATCCCCTTTTGTGGATAAAGATAAAATATATTTATTATTGATTATATCAATCCCCTTTTGTGGATTGATCATGTCGGGCATTGTAATTGACCAAATCCCCTTCTGTGGATTGGTCAAACACTAATTGTAATAGGCTAAATAAGAAGTTGGCCCCAAAATATATTAAAGAAGTCCCAGAATATATTAAAGGTGGTTATAACCACCCAGAAGAAGAAGTCGGCCCTGCCTGTGAAGAGACACTTCCACATGTGCCAAAATAGTATAAATAAGAGAGGCCAGCACCTCATTTAGACACACACTCAACTCACTCATCTAGTGCGCAACTATTGAAGGAAGTTGCAGTTACCAGTTGTCGGAAGAAGGAAGAGAGAGAGGCGCATCCTTGGGAGAGGAACCTCTGTGTTGTTTGGTTCATTATCTTGGCATTGTATTGGCTATCTATATTAAAGAAGTTTTGTTGGGTTTTCTTCCCCTTGAGGGTTTCCTAGGATAAATGCTTGTGTACTCTAGTGATTGTGTTTCTCTCAGTGATCTTGTCTATGCTATTGTTATCTCAATGATCTTGAGGGTTCATTATCTTGGCATTGTATTGGCTATCTATATTAAGTAAGTTTTGTTGGGTTTTCTTCCCCTTGAGAGTTTCCCAGGATAAATGCTTGTGTACTCTAGTGATTGTGTTTCTCTCAGTGATCCTGTCTATGCTATTGTTATCTAGTAAATAGAAAGGTGACTTAATAATAGCTTAAACTTTAACATGGTATCAGAGCTAAGCTGAAGAGAGCGTCTTTCACAGGAAAAAGAAAAACGTCACTGTTGTCGTACATGAAAATTAGGGTTTTTTATTAGAGAAGGTTTTCAGTCTCCAATCCATCTAGAAAGGTGCACCCTACCTCAAGGAACATTTTGGCATCCTCAATGCACTTTTTCAGTGGCTAGATCTCCAGGACAGTGAAACCCTAGTTTTCACAAAGTACCAAAAGTACCAGTGTACCAGAAAACCAGAAGTATTAGAAAACCTGAAGCACTAGTCCAGAAATCCGCAGATCAAGTTTGGAGGGGTAAAAGTTGGATTTTCTGAAATCTAAACACACCAACCCACTCGCCACGATCCAACGCATCTTTTGGTGAGTTCGGTTTTCAAATCCAAGTAATTTGATTCTTTTATTATTTCTACAGCCCACAGGGCTAGGGTTTCTTCTACAAGAAATAATGGCTACCAGCATGAGGGTAGAAGATAGGTTGGAAGGATCTAGAAACTTCAAATCTTGGAAGCATAGGTTGCAGATGATTCTAGACAAGAATGATCTCCTAGAACATGTTACAGTGGATGTACTAGAACCAGAGGAAGAAGATCAAAAGACCAAGCATAAGAAGAACGAAAAGAAAGCAAAGAGAATCGTGTTCGATTCAGTAAAGGATCACTTGATCCCTCATATATTCGAACTACAGACATCAAGGCAAATGTAAAGGATCACTTGATCCCTCATACCTTAAGAAATCAGCTTCGTAATATGAAGATGGACAACTCAGAATCTGTCACATCATATCTTATGAGAGTTTTTCAAATCAGAGATCAACTTGCAGCTTTCGTAATATGAAGATGGACAACTCAGAATCTGTCACATCCTATCTTATGAAAGTTTTTCAGATCAGAGATCAGCTTGCAGCTATTGGAGATGGCATTAGTGACAAAGAACTTGTAACCACAACCCTAAATTGGTATCCAACATTTTGGATTCCTTTCGTACAAGCAATGTGTGCAAGAAGCAAGTTACCCAAGTTTGATAAGTTATGGGTAGATTGCACACACAAAGAATCTAGATTTGCAAACCAACAGAAGAGATTAAGTGTCGATGAAGAGGAAGCTCTTACAGCTCAAAAGAACAAAAGAAGTTCCTTCAGGAAGAAAAATAAAGAAGCTTGTTATCCCCGATATCTAGGGACAACTAGGAGATCATGTCTCAAGGCCCACAGGTCCTAGACATGGAGTACCGAGAGCGGGATTGACTTGAGCATGGCCCTGGAGAGCCCATCTTTCTTCTTCTTCGTCAGATTTGTCCTGTCAGCAGTAGCAGTTTCCATCACCACCGGACTGGGCCTGCATCGGAGAGGACTCTTGCTCCATGAGGTAATTGGTCCTAGGTATCATGGTATGTGTCATCTTTGATCGTTATAACCTTCTTATACATGCATTAGATTCCTTTCATTTCTGATGACTGCTTGGATCTTACAATAATCCACTTGACCATTGTTGGGGTGATTGATTGGGTGACTTAGCAAGTTGATATTCATGGGTTTTGGTTAGCCACCAAGGGGGATTTGCAGAGCCATCGTCCGCTCCCACCATCTTATCATATTTACATCTTATACCCCGTTCATCCATCTCATTCCCCTAGTCCGGCCATTAGGATGACCTTTGAGGGTTACACTTTGTCTTGTGTGAAGAAGGGGCTAAAGGCCCAGGGGGTAAAAGCAACTGGTAAAAGATAAAAGCCATAGGAAATAAAACCTATAGATTCTTCGCCCAGGGGATCCCCGAGAAGGCAATAAAAAGCCTCTCGATAAGAAACTAAAGGGACCCTAAGAAAAATAATAATAAAAACAAGACCTAACCAAGAGGATGGGAGGTCTCATCACGAGCCAGCCCATTATGTTCAAAGGTATCCAGCGGTATGACATTGCCACTATCTGGTCACCAAGCCAGGGCAGTGACCTTTGGTTGCATGGCCAAAGGAAAGGGGGTCTCATCACGAGCCAACCTTATCATTTCTGCGAACATACCAGTGGGTAACGCTGTCAGCTCTGGCCACCAAGCCAAGGCAGTGTCCTCTGGTCAAACCTTGAAGTAAAAAAGAAAGAAAGCAATAAAAGAAAAATGAAGGCAATAAAGGGCTTGGAAAAAATGCATCCATGACGGGTACAACTCGCCTCCTACAAAGGCACCCACA
>ML876333.1:5006-18334 GCA_009831015.1 Picea engelmannii
AACCGCTTCCTTAGTTCGACATTCTTTTTGTAGAATTTTTCAATACAAATTAAGTATTTCCTATGATTCTCCTGATCTAACAGTTATATGCCATTGTTAAATACAGAATCTCTTCTACTAATGTTCTTTCAGAAAATTAAACCATGATCACAAAGTGAAATATCAAGAACACATAACACAGAAGTTTTACCAGGAAAGCGTAAAGATAAAAACCCCACTATAATATATTATTTATATCATGGGTCATGAAACAATCTCATACAAAACTCTAATCCAAGAGCTCTTAGTACAATACAATCCTCTTACACTGTCATACACAAATCAACAAATACATGTGCCAATTCTCTGTGTCCAGACAGCCTGCCTCCTCTGCACAGTCCCTGCAATTGGAATTCTCACAATGAATTTGAATTGCCTAGTTTGCACATTCTCATAAGCATATCCACTACATGTATGATTTCATGAGTGCACTTCACTCAAATCACAACTGATAGCCAAACTATCCCTTTCACCTGTTATCTCAACTGGGTCTCCACTCGATCTGACATGCATGTAGTTAATCGTGGTGAATCTTCAGTTGCATGTGAGTTCACTGATTGTGAATTAATGAATAATTAATTCACTAAACTCTCACTAGTGCAAGTTTAATTACAAATAGTACAAATGATCTTAACTCACTTAACTACACTTATAATTCTATTACAACTCCAAATCACTTAGTTATAAATGAGATAATAGATTAATATTTATTGTCCAATTTATTTAAGAGAAAAGTAAATTAGACACATGCTTCTTGTTGAATTTTCAACACTCCCTCTCAACAAGAAAGGGATTATCCTTCACCTCAATCCTGTCTCTATGGTATTCGAATTTACTCCTAGTGAGCGCCTTCTTCATAATGTCTACATCCTGATCTTCTGTAGGAATGTATTGAAGCAACATGATATTTCGCTGCACACAATCTCTAAGATGATGATATTAGATATCTATATGCTTAGATCTGTCATGAAACACTATATTAATCGAGAGTTTAATGCAACTCTTATTATCACAATAAATCACTGTTGGATATAAATGAGAACCAAACAAACCAACCAAGATATTTCTCATCTAGATAGCCTCACATGCATCTTGACTCCCTACCATGTATTTCTCTTCCATTGAACTACGTGCTAGGGATCTTTGTTTCCTGTTGTACCAAGAAACAGTTGTAGATCTGATACTAAAGATCCCCCCTGATGTGCTCCTTTTGTACATTGGGATGCCCAGCCAATCTGCATCCATGACGCCATGCAACTTCACCTTATCCATCTATCTATACCATAATCCATACTCAAATTTTCCCTTTAGATATCTCACGACATGCTTACCCACCTTCCAAAATATTTTCGTAGGCTTAACCATCGCTTGACTTAGCTAGTTAACCACATAGCAAATGTTTGGTCTCATGTTCACTAAATACATTAGCGAACCCACTAACTATTGATAGAAAATATCATCCACTACCTCTCTAGAAGTAGCATCCTCTTTCCCCTAGTTTCCTGGAAGAGGAGTATCCATGGGTTTGTAGCCCTCCATGTGAAGCTTACCCAATATCTCCCTTGTATACTTTCCTTGAGACACAAAAAGTTCACCATCTCGCTGCCATATTTCCAATCCAAGGAAATAATGAAGAAGGCCCAAATCCTTCATCCCGAATTCCTTTACAAGGTCATCCTTGCATGAGTGTATCAGCTGCTCATCACCAGTCAGTATTAAATCATCAACATAAAGAACAATGATTAAAAGATTACCCTCCACCACAATTTGGTATAGGTTTCCATCCGCTTCACTTTTGGTGAAGCCCAATCCAGTGAAATAGTTGTCTATTTGAGTGTACCAAGCACTGGGTACTTTTTTCAGCCCATACAATGCTCTCTTGAGTCTGCACACATGCGACTCCCTGTCAAAGGTCTCAAAACCTTCTGGATTTTCAATGTACACTTCTTCCTCAATGATCCCATTGAGGAACATAGTTTTTACATCTGTCTGATGAATGCGCCATCCCATCTGCATTGAGAGTGCAAGGATGGATCTTATGGAAGATTACCTTGCGACAGGTGAAAAGGTCTCATCATAATCTATTCCCTCAATATGTGAGAAGCCTTGGGCCACAAACCTAGCCTTGTATTTCTCTACACTCCCATCAACAACTTGATTTACCTTGTAGATCCATCTCGAACCTACCACTGATTTGTCAATCTGTCTTGGGACAATTTCCCATGCACTATTTTTTACAATGGAGTCATACTCCTCTACCATAACATCAACCCAAATGAGATCTTGCACTTCTTCCTGAAAGGAAGATGGTTCAGTCACAATACATTTGCTCATGAGATCCATGTATCCAACAAATCGATCAGGATATTGTCTATGTCTGCGCTGTGAAGTAGGGGCTCCTACATTCTGTGCAACTTCTATTCTCAATCTGTCAGCTTTCATGATGTGATTTCTGCCATTTCTAATGGATGGTTCTGCTTTAGTGGTTTCCTCCACTCCATGAACCTCCTCATGTGGTTGATCCACATCTTGAGACTCATCTTTGGGAACCAACCATTTCTCTTTTGCATGCAAGTCTAGCTCCCTCTCAAGTGACAACCGCATGGATTTCCCCTCATTGAATTTTATATCCCATTGCATAACTGTCATCTCACTGTTTGGAAAATACACATGATAATTATGGGGCTTTTCTGTGTACCCCTAAAATATCCCAACTTCAACAGTCGGTTCCAACTTCTTCCTGGAATCCTTGGTCACATGCACATAAACAGATGAGCCAAAAATTTTAAAATGAGAAACATTAGGTTTCTTACTAGTGAAAGCTTCTTCAGGTGTACTCATGCCAAGTAATCTATGAGGACAACAGTTTTTCACATAAACCACAGTATTTCATGCTTCTGCCCACAAATGCATTGGTAGGCCCTGATCATGCAACATCGCTCATGTTGCACCCACGATCATTCTGTTCTTTCTCTCCGCGACCCCATTTTGTTGTGGGTTATGAGGTGCTATGAGTTCTCTTTGAATTCCTTCTCTACTACAGAAGTATTTGAATTTGTTAGAGATGTATTCTCCACCATTATCGCTCCTTATAGCCTTCACTTTCTTCCTCGACTCTTTCTCCACCAATGCCTTAAACTCATAGAACTTTGAGAATGTTTGATCCTTCTTCTGCATGAAGAATATCCAACATTTATGAGAAAATTTCTCAACAAAAATAACATAATACCTATGTTTTGTTGTTGAAGCAACCGAGAATGGTCCACACACATCTGTGTGAATTCTCTCTAGGATCACCAAAGCACGGTTCTCCTTTTCATGAAAGGTGTACTTTACATACTTTCCTAGGGTGCACCCCTTGCACTAATCTAACTAAGCAAGTTTTCCCATTGTAAGTCCAATAGATATTTGTTGCATGATCTTCAAGGCTCCATGATGAAGATGGCCCAATCACCTGTGCCATAATTCGCCCTCATCCTAGCTCACCACTTTTTTTTCCTTGCCCACCATGACACTGTAGCCATCTACCTCCAGCATGTAGATATTCTTAACTTGAATCCCTATCTTCTTGACTTGACCCATTTCTTTATGTCATAGGAAAGATTTTCCATCACTGAAAACAATGTCATAGCCTCTGTCCTCCAACATTGTGACTGAGACCAGGTTTTTATTCATACCTGGATCATGCATAACATTTTTTAATTGAAATGGTTTACCTGACTCCCTCTAAAAGGTAATGGTACCAATACCAATCGCACTGTATCTTCCATTGTCACCCATCTCTATATGCATTCTGAGATCTTTCTCCTCCAAGTCACTGAAAGACTCTTTATCTCCTGTCATGTCGTAGGAAGCACCACTATCCAAATACCACACCGATCCCGATGCACTTGAGGCCATGCATGCGATCAAAGAGAAGACAAGTTCAAATTGTGAGACAAGAGCCTCACCAGTTGCAGCTCCAACAACTGTCTTGTTCTTCCTCTTCTGCAGACAGTTAGTAGTGAGATGCACATGTTCGTGATAGTGAAAACACTTCACTTTGGACAAATCTAGCTTCTTGAATTTAGACTCAGATTTTGAATGGAATTTCTTCCCCTTTCCTTTCCTTTCCTTGGAAGTCAAAGAAAAATCCTCTTCATCATCACGCTTTGATGAAGATCCATCTCTGGTGTGCCACCTAAACTCATCCTGCACTAGATCTGACCATAATCGTTCCCAATCTGGCAATTTTTCCCTTCCATTGACAGAGACTTGATAACTGTGCCAACTCTTGGGAAGTCCTAGTAGAGCCAATCTCACCAAATGATCAACAATGAATATTATTCCCACACTTCCAAGCTCATCTCGACATTGGACAAACTTCGTGAGATATTTTGGAATGGTGTCGCCCTTCTCCATCTTGATCTTCCTGAGTTTATCTTTGAGCACCAATTTCCTATGGTCGCTGTTGTTTTGGAACAGATCCATCAAAACCTTGCACATTGCATGTGGTCTGGCTTTCCCATGGAGACGTGATACAATGTGGTCTCATACTCGCTCCAATAGAATCCTCCTCGCCTTTGTGCCACTTTATTTTTCGATGTATCAAAATTTGCAGTGTTTGTCGCATCCATCTTAGGAACATCTTTGTCAATGTAATCCTTCAAGCCATTTTCTTCAAGTACTTCTTCCATCCTGTCCTTCCAAGAAATGTAGTTCAAGCTGTGCTCGAGTGCATACTCCAAACTCAATACATTGAAAGACATTTCGATCTTGAATCAACTATCGCACCAAGAAAGTCCTACAAATTCGAATGTTATCCAACCACAAAAACTCAACTGCTGTAATTCCTCTTTCCCTGGGAGGTTCACACCCCACCTGATAGGATCCTAAGGGAAGTTCGGACCCTACCGGTGTCTAGCCTATGAACTTGTTGAGGAATTTCGCACCCTACCAGTGTACAGCCTGTGAAAATCACAAGGGGGGAAGTTCTCACTGTAATGCACAGTGGGGTGAGGGAAGTTCACACCTCTCCTTTAAGAAGCCTGCGAGAATCTTGATGAAGTTCTCACCTCTCCTTTGAGTAGGGTGCGAGAATTTATGTTCCTAGAAATGTGTGTAGTTTTCGGTACTAGGGTTTGCACCCTTCCAGAGATGGGACCTACGAAAATACTATTATTTTCGCACCTCACTTCCGTGGCTCTGATAGCTATGATACCATGTAGAATATTTCAATAAAAATCAAGTATTTCCCGCGGTTTTCCTGATCTAACAATTATATGCCACTGTTAAATACATAATCGCTTCTACTAATATTCTTGCGGAAAATTAAACCATGATCAAAAAGTGAAATATCAAGAACACATAACACATAAGTTTTACCAAGAAAGCGTAAAGATAAAAACCCCACTATCATATATTATGTATATCATGGATCATTAAACAATCTCATACAAAAATATAATCCAAGAGCTCTTAGTACAATACAATCATCTCACACTTTCATACACAAATCAACAAATACATGGGCCAATTCTCTGTGTCCAGATAGCCTACCTCCTCTGCACAATCCATGCAATTGGAATTCTCACAATGAATTTGAATTGCCTAGTTGTCACATGATCATAAGCATATCCACTACATGTGTGATTTCATGAGAGCACTTCACTCAAATCACAACTGATATCCAAACTGTCCCTTTCACCTGTTATCTCAAATGGGTCTCCACTGGATCTGACATGCATGTAGTTAATCGTGGTGAATCTTCAGTTGCATGTTAGTTCACTGATTTTGAATTAATGAATATTTAATTCACTGAACTCTCATTAGTGCAAGTTTAGTTAGAACTAGTACAACTGAGCTTAACTCACTTAACTACACTTATAATTCTGTTACAACTCCAAATCACTCAGTTATAAATGAGATAATAGATTAATATTTATTGTCCAATTTATTTAAGGGAAAAGTAAATTAGACACATGTTTCTTGTTGACTTTTCAACACTTTTTCACTCATTGATTTTGTACTGGCTCTTGTCGAAATGTGTCATTTCCTGTTTAGCTCCTCCATGAGTAACTATGTTGATATTTTTTCTTTCATCCCTTGCTTCGGCTAAGATCCACTGAACATTCTGGTTGTTATGGTTTCTCTTTTCTTGAGTATTTACTAGTAGTGTCATACATTCCTCTATATCGTGGTCTGATGTGCGACAATAAATACAAGTTGCTAGTGGAAGCATACATTCTCTTGCATAATGTCCTAGTTGTTGATAATTGTGACATAACGCTGGTCCTCTACCTCCTCCAAAACCTCATTTGGCTTGTCCTCCACCTCTGTAGCTTGCGCGATCTCCTCTCAACGCATTATACTGAGGCACCTGATTATACTACATGGTATTGTAATGAGGTTGTGCCATGTTGTACTGTGGTTACACATTACTATATGGTTTCTATGCAGTATTATATTGTTGTTGTGTAGTGTTGTATGGAGATGGAACTTGATTAAACTGTTGCATGGCTTTCCCAGTCATCATTTCTGCCTCCACTCTATATGCATATGATGTCCTTTCTTGCATCAATTCCATAGTTCTACAATCTTTGTCGTCATGGCCCACTGACTTGCAAAAGTTGCAATATGAACTCTTTGAGACTGTCTAGTATTTTTGCATCATAAGGTAGTGGTATTAGTGATGGCATGGTTTCTTACAGACTTCACACCATAGTCCTTTTGTTGGTAACGGGTTTTGAATTCTGGATTCCATATATTGCATGAATGTTGGGCATCCGTTCTTGTGGTGTCCTTCCATCCTGCATGTAGTACACCAAATGGATTCCCATTTATCCTTATTATTATTCTGGTCGAGTTGGAATGTTAAGTTCTTCAAATCCTCCTTTAGTTCTTCAATAGTTGGATTCGTCTGCTAATACTAGTTTTCATCTAGTTGCACGACTGCCTGTAGAGCCTCTGCCTACGTCTGAAACTTTTGTTGTCTCAATGGGTATTTTAAGTGTCGAAGAAGTGAATTAACAAACAAGTGCTGACGTTGCATATCGGTCATGAGGTATCTCAATTTCCCCTTCAGTCGCTTGAATCTCTGGTCGATCTCCCAAATGAATTCTCCTCGTTTCTGTCGGATTTCTCTCATCTCATTCATGTATTGATCCTCTAAGCTCAACTTCTGGAACTCATTTATCAATAAATTATTAATGTCTCTCAGTGTCCTTGTCATCCCCAGTGTAGTGTTTGCGTCAAGACTCATGTACCAGTCTAGTGCATGGACTCTTAGCGTAATAACTAACTGTGCAATTTTGGTATATTCATCAGTGATCTTCTTTTCTTCCCAGATCTTTGTAGAAAAGAACAAGTGTTTCTCAGGGTCTTCTACTGCTTCTCCCTTAAATTCTGGTAACCTGATGGTGAGATTGTGTCCTGCCATTCTGAATGTTGAACTACTACCTTTGTGCGGTGTTGATACTTGACTAGTGCTACCTGAATTGGCTCCTCTAGTTGTTGCTCCTTGTGTATATGTACTCCCTGCTATCGGACTTCTTCCGAGCTTCGGTTGTCTAAACGATGGTGTTATCTTTGGTGTATTATTCTCAAATGGGTTTATGGGTTCCACACTGACATTAATATTGATAGGATCGTTTCATTCTCTTCCCGTTCTTGGGCCTCTTGTCTTCCTCTCATATGTTGCATGCAATATTTCCTCAATCTGATCCACAGCCCAGAGATCCTCTACCTCTTCCTCATCACTCACCAAGTCTTCCCTTGCGGCTATGACTCTCTTCTTGGTATTCACCTTGTATTGGTAGGTTACTCCGTTATGCGTCCTTCCAGTTGTTTCCAAGATCCACCAGATTTGATCGTCATCCATAATGATCAGGTCCAAGGGCTCCTCCTTCTTTCGCTTATCCTTTCCTCCTTCCATTTATCCTCTTTCTGTCAGTGCTTCCCCCCTCCCCCCATGAACACGGGGAATTTTAGCACTCTGACTCCATTATTATTACCCCTTTATTATATAGAGGTATTTTAATAGAAGTATACAACGATCAAATTTACCTTCCTCTAGGTCCATGTAGAAACTCTTGCTCCATTGCACTATACTACTTCATTGTGTCTACTGCAAACTTTGTTATAAAACTTGCCACAATACTTTCAAGTCAAAAATCTACTACGTGGGTGAATTTGTTGTTCACCTACTGTAATTGCTCAATCTGTACTAGGTTCCACTCAAGCTATCGAATGTGGTTTGTTGCGTGGTTATCCTTCAACCTTAGTATCCACTCCTGCAATAAATATGGAAAATCACAGAAAAAGACTTCTTGTAAATCAGTAAGCACGTATTTCTCAAGATATTTCCGGGGTGTTATTCTAGGGTTTCTGTTATCTTTTTGTTCAAACTCCAGCTCTTTGGTTCTTAGACAAGTTTTGATCTATTTTTTTGTGGGATTCCATGGTCTCAACATTCCCTTCTAATGGCTCATTGCTCTCCCTAATCTTTTCTTGATCTGCCTCTCACAGGTCTTCAACTTATCTCATATACGCAAACCTCTCTTGTTCCTACCAACAACAATGGAACCATTTGTTTTTTTACTCTTACTTACTCTTTTTTTCTTTCTAAGTTTGTATTGACCCAGGGTTCATGTATGTTCGAGGTTCCAACAAAGCCTCTAAAACTATCGACCTCCCTAGTAAACTAGAAGGCAACACAACACACATAATGCATTGTGTAGTCTCACCCGAGATATCTTTAATGGGTGGCTATAAGACTCATGATTTTACAACCTAGGATTGAGTGCGAGATATGGGAGCTGTAAATTGAACCATTACTATAACTAGTAAACATAGTGTATTGTTATTTAATGAATAAGAAGGAAATATAGAAACTCATTCATTAAGAATAACACTAATTATTGAAGACAATAAAGATATGCATGCATTCACCAGATAACACAAATGTTACTGTGGTTCACCCCCTCACGGGCTACGTCCACAAATATTTGGCTCTCATCTCTTTATTATAGTCACTCTATTAATACGACACCATACACTTACAAATATCCACAACTAGGTAAGATCTATATGAGGTGGACTAGATCGCACCAGGATTCCGAGCCTATGATCTAACCCTCAATATCTACCCTCCTTTGTCCTCTCTAGCTCAACAACTTATATCAAATAGATCGTATAGAAAATCATCATATAACGGTTCACTACAACAACTCTTTCTACAATAACAACTTATCTCTATCATATTCTAACCCTTACAAAACAACAACAACAACAACCCCTCCATGATACCTAAGTATCTATATTTATACGTTTTTTGGATCTTCATCCTTTACAATGCATTACCAAAACCCTAACCCTACCATCGTTAGGTATTCCTTGCATGCACACGTGCTATGCTTCTTCCCATCTATCGCTTTCCTTGTGCACGCTTTCTTTCCCCAAAATCATCTTCCTTTCCACTTTGGCCCGCCTCATCTTTCTTTCCATTTTGGCCTGCCTCCAACAAAGGTAATACTTGAGATCAATGTAGTATGAGTCTTGAATAACTGGAATGTAAGAAACCTATTGTGTGTACATGGTTGGCTCTTCTTGTCATCCATCTTCTTCTTGATCTTCATCATCCACATCTTGTGTTATCTATTTTCAAAGGGATTGACCTTTGATGATATTGGCTGGTTTGAATTCCAGGTCATATTCTTACAGGGATATCATTCAATTGCCTCACCTTTCTTCCTACTCTCTTTGAAAAAATAGAGATCTAACCTTTTGGTGATGAACAATCACTTTAAGCTCTGAACTATTTGATTTATTTTTGGACTGCAAAAGCTTGGTTGTCCACGAGTGGGTAATTTATTTCAACACCTTGTAATCCAATTATCATGAATGTGATAGTCCATTCATTCCCTTTTTCATCCTTCTCTGTGAGCACTACTTCAAGAGAATGATGAGATACAAAGGTGTACAACAAGAAGTCCTTATTAAAATCTAGATTTCATAGAGATGGTAAAACAACTATAGTGTCTTTGATATTTTGAAAGGCATCTTTCTCAATGGATGTCCATTTTAGATAAACATATTTCTTGATCATCCATTGAAGTGGCTTCACAATTTCAGAAAAGGATAGGACAAATATTATAATGAAGTTGATATTGCTGAAAAAGGACTGCACAAAATTATTTATATGAGGGGGAGGGATTTGCATAATAGCTTTCATTCTTTTCGGATCTACTAAAATCCCATCTTTGGAAATCACATGATCTAATAGAACTAAAACAAAAAAAAATAGTCTTCTTTGGATTCAACAGGATACCATACTTTCTGCATCATTCAAATATTTTTTTCTGATGTCTTGGGTGATCTTCCCTTTTCTTTGAATAAACAATGACATCATCGACATAGAACACCACACTTTGACCGATTAAACCATCAAAAGAAATATCCATATAAGCAACTGTGTTTATCAAACCAAAGGGAATCCTTGTGTATGTATATGTTCTCCATTTAGTTATGAATGTGGTTTTCAGTCGGTCTTGTTTTTCCACGAGAACGTGGTTGTATATTGAAAACCCATACAATAGACAGAACATCCCAGAGATAGAGATGAGTTGAAATATACGTTCCATGGGGGGGACTCGATATTTTTTTTTTTCATAAGCTTAGTTTAGGTTTCGAAAATCTATACATATCCTAATATCTCCCAACTTCTTTCTCATGAGAACCATATTCGACACCCAGGTTGAATGGAGGACCTTGAAAAAGATATAGGCATCTAATAGCTTCATAAATTACTTCTGAATGAGTGGTTCGAGATTTGGATGTATATTCCTCAACTTTTGTTGGAATGGTTTGAAACATTGTTTAATTGGAATCACATGTTGAATTATGTTGGTTTCATAAGTATTCAAATCATCATAAGTCTATGCAAACACATCATAGTACTTCTTGAATGGTTGTGTAAACATATACTTTTATACCTCTGAACAATAGGTGCCCAGGTTAATATACTTGGAATTTTCAGGGGTTCCTATATTGACCAAAAAATGAATGATGGTTGAATTGTTGGTCCTTCGATTTGCAGGCCTCCTCAACTTGGTATTCATGTCAAACAATTTTTCGAGCAATAACATGATCTTTGGGATGGAATTAGTCTTAATTTTTCCTACTTCATCCTTGAAGGTCTGGAGCTCTTGTTCATTAGCCTCATCATCTATTACATATTCTTGGAAAACATCTGAGCTAGTAAGGAAGTTGATGATTTGAGTATCATTATTGAATACCCTCAAGTTCATGATGTTATCTAGTATGGAAGGCCTATACATTATTTCAAAAAAGAAACCATCATTAAGAGGTGTATATCTAGAAGATGCATTTGCTAAAATATCTGTAGTGGCATTATGGAAGTGAGGTATAGATTCAATATTAAAATTTTGAAAGAATAAATTAAATCACATACCTATTGTTGGTAACCTCGTAGATGTGAAGACATGTAGTGGATAGTGTTTCTTACTTGTTGAACAATTATTTTACCTTAAGGTCGATGGCTTTCTTCAAACCTTGGACCAAGGCTTCATATTTCATAGTGTTATTGGTGCATTCAAATTCCAATCAGAATGATATGAGCATTTTTGTGTTGGTGTGGATCGATGAGGATACCTATTTCTCTAGCTCCATGTTGGTATTTGGAGCTGTCAAAAAACATAGTCCAAACGTCAATATATACAAGTGGATTAATAATACAATAACTTAATTCTTTTAATATTATACAAGAAATATCATCAGTCTAATCACATGGAAGGAGATGAGACTGGGTATCTATGTGTGTTTCATATGGTCATGTTTTATAACAACCATGATCAATCTCCAATAAATAATGTCCTAAAATAGAGTGTGCAAAGCCGATGGTTCTTTTTTTACCTTCTAATTCAATTATTGTATGTTTCATATGAGCTTCATTGTTTACATGAATTTGATTTTGTTTACCTTTGTATGGAAGCCATAGGTGGGACCAATCCATAGAAAAATAACCTTGGAGTTTGGCTGACCAATCCTTTCTTAACAACAAGCCATTGCTATCAAGAATTTCAACAACAACAATATCAATCACCCGATGAACCCTTGGGTTTGAGGCTAATACAATATGTACACCTTTTATTTCTCCTCGTAATTTTACATCAAACATATCTAATTGTATGATTTTCATGGTAGTAAGTTGTGGGGAAACGCTTATTTTTCGACATATCAAAAAGGGAACGATCTTGGAAGAAACACTCGAATCTACCAAAAAATTATTTACATTGATATTAAATATTTTGTACATCAGTAGATAAGGAGGAATATGGGACCTCAAATAAGTGCCTATGCTTTTTGCATTGATGACGTCTTTGATTTTAACATTGTGCATTGATCTTGTTTCCGTAGTATTGGGAGTGTTGTCAACCAAAACTGTGGTTTTCTTCTAAGATTTAAACGTATCAATAAGGAGATCATTTTGTTATGGTAGTATGAATATATCGTAAATGGAAATGTTGTATTTATTCTTCTTCATGTCCTCAATAACACTATACTTTAAAGAATGTGTCTCTGGGTTGTTGTTTTTTTACTTTCTTGTGGACTCTTAGCTTTGTTTTTCATTTTTGGATTGTTTGGTTTAGCTTTGTTTATTGTTGGGTTAGATGTCTTAGGTTTTTTTTTATTGGTTGGAATGGATATCTTACATTTCTCACTATGGTTGAGTTATTAATTTCATGTGTTAATTAACCATTTATGAAGCTGAACCAAAGAGGATGAATTTAATGAAGAAACATAGCGGCCATAAAACAATATACATATCTGAAATGAAGAAATAAGAATAGAAAACCATAACAAGAGAAGTGATAACGAAGTTCGACACAAAATTGCCTACGTCTTCGGGCCTTTGTCTCAATGGGGGAGGATTCTTTATTAATTATTCAATGCTTTCAAAGTACAAAAAAAGTACATCAAATGGATATCATACTAGTCTCACTGTTTTCTTCTCGACCTCAGAAATCCAACACAACTGACGACACTGAAAAATACTGAGTGTAGCTCTTGAAAATGGCCCACAAAGGTCTCCTTCTCAACAACTTCCCTGCATAAAAATGGTTTTGACTTGGCTTTGCTTCAACATAACTTTTCTCTTACTGTCCTTTCATGGCCTCAAATAGGCCTATTTTATATAGATATGAAGTTGGTTATCCTTCCCCAACTTCCCCCCAAAATATGGCCTCCAAAAAAACCCAATATCTCCCAATAATGGGCAAAACTCTCTTATT
>ML876334.1:2383-13022 GCA_009831015.1 Picea engelmannii
TGTTTTGGCAATGAAGGGATATGAGTTGGCCTGATGCCAAGTAAGCATGTGTGGTGCAATTTAGGGTTATAACAGATGCCCCCTAATGTGTGAGGTCAGAAGAGCATCTGATGGCTGAAATACATTACCAATATTTTACCAATCTTTACTGATACGCTGAACGAGTGAGCCCAAGGATCAAGAATCAAGAGGTGCCGTATACAAAATAACAAATGTCTCACCGAGGTGGGAATACTCATGCTCAGGATAAAATAGAACCATGGATACCAATCAAATACACTGTAGATCCATGTCAAATAACTATAAAGAGTAGCCGTGAATAATACACAACGGAGCTACATCTTGAAATCAGAAAGATATACATATAAAGTATCCATCTCCCAGAAGTTGATTCAGCCTGATGGCTGTACTTCAGAGCTCGAGCAAAAACTTCAAAATCTTCTAAAATCGAGTAGGAGTGTAATATGAGTGTACGACTGCACTACCCAGAGGTCTTCGACGGCTCATCGGTTATGGACTTGATAATCTTGATGATCAGACTGAAGACTTTGGTGATTTTGAACAAGGACTTGATTGGACGTTCAGGATGGCCGGGTATGTGGACAAGAGACATATTGCAGAGGGGCCGACTCAGGCTTAGTGACAAACTTTCCTTGGACAATAGCACGACAAGTGATAAGACTTAGGTAGCATATCTGTTAATCATAAGTCTACGAAGCAGGAGGCAACACAAACTCTCCATATGTCTGGAAGAGTAACCAAATGGTGGAGGACACAACTATATATAGTGAGGAAAGCTTCCTAAGGTCGTACTACATCCCATAATCTGATGATCAAATGGACAGATGTGCTTCATCCAAGGGTGACTCATTATGCTGTCAATAAAGAAAATACTTTTCCCATCCTCTTTTTGGGGTATATTTGATTTTTTTGTTCTTTTTGATAATTTTTGAAAAAGAATAAAGGAATATTACGTTACAATGGAGGAACGAGTACTGCAAACATACAAGCTCAAGGCACAAGGACAAGACTGATGTTCTGGGGAAATGATACTCAGGAAAAATCCTTCAGTGGCCAAAGGTGTTAAGACGCAGAAGAAAATTGTTACAAGGCTGATGGGTAAGGTATGCAAATGCGGTTGATAGAACACACAATGGTAACGTCCTTCAATGTAAGTTTAACGAGCCCAGAGAAGGTAAGCTCGGTGGTTTTTCATATTTAGAGAGTCTGAAAAAGAATAAAAGGAAACTCCATTGGGGTACCTTTTTTGACAATAGTCTAGTTGGTTCGAAAAAGGGATAAACTAGCACCGATTAGACGTCATTTCAAAACCATTTTAACGAGTGTGACAAGGACAAGATCACTCAGCTATTTTTTCACGTTTAAGGAGTCTGAAAAAAGATTAACTATGGACTCCGTCAGGAATGTTCTTCTGGACCATTTTAATGAGTGTGAAAGAATAAGGTCACTCGACGATCTTTTCAATTTTAGGGAGTATGAAAAGATCTTAACTATGGACTTTGGGGGGGTTTCTTTTTCGTAAATTTAGTCCCTCAGGCCCGAAAAAGGAATAAAATTATACTTGAAGATACTCTTCTAAAGAATGGGAATTCAATAGAGTATTCCTTTGTTCGTACAGTTGACCGTCCGAACCGAAAAAGGGGTAAACTACCGCCGGAAAGACGTGACTTCAAATTTCAGTTTAACGAGCGTGAAAGGCCACAAGATCGCTCGACAATCTTTTCATTTTTAGAGGGTCTGAAAAGGGCTTAAAAGGAGACCTGTTATGTGTGGGGAGTCTGGAGGGTAAGTCAAAGAGTGAAAAAGACCCATGCAAATGAGGCTCAAACTCATATTCAGGAAAGACTATATGGACTCCTGAGCCTATAGGGTTGTTAGAAATGGCATGGACACCATAATGAAACCAGGACCTACCTAGGGCATCCATGTTTTGGTAAGCTCTACCACCAAGTTGCGACACTTCTAGAGAAGATATGACGGTTTCGTGTCACAACCAGATGGGATCAATCCTATGTCATAAGAAAAAAGGCAACAAGATGCAAAAGTTGGGGTGATAGCCTAACCTGTATGCTCAAGTTGATTTTGGAAAAAACAATTTTTTTATGGACCGTCCATATTATTATTATTAATTTTTTTTTTATTGTTCGAAACTCAAAAAAAAAATTGTCCCCATACCTGATCAAATCCCTCCCATATAACTCCTAGATCACTCTAAATGGTTTTTGGTATAAAGAAATTGATAAAGGGGCCCAAAAAAGTGACAAAAAGAGGCCAAAAAGTCTATAAATAGAAGTTGGCAGCTCATTATCACCATCACTGATTTGGAAATTGACTCTGGAGCCAAAAGACCCCCTTGCCAAAGATCGTGATTCCGGGAGCTACAGTGGACGAAACAGACTTCTGCTTGGACCAAGTAAGTAAAAAATCCCTTGTCTAGCTATTCAATACATCCTTTGTAGCATTTAGTTGTTTTTTGGGAGTGGGCATTGACCTCAAAAAGGTCGGCCCTAGGAAAACGTAGGTTGTCTAGGGACAGCCCGCGGGTACCCGCGTGCAGAGAAAAGCCTGCATGCAGGTACCCATGATTGTTACCTCTACAGACCACGTTTACCCCCCCCCGTGTGATGAAAAAGTCAATGAAAACATGTATTGACCCTCCTTTACCTTGTTGTGTTGGCAGGATGTATGTTCAGTGGAGGGAAAGGGAGCACGAGGCCTCCAATGAGTTAGTGGCTGCATATCCGAACATTGTGGCTGTGCTGACGCAGTGCGGGTTGGTGAAATTCTTCTTATGTCCGTTTATGCACGTGCAACCAAGGCTACTGAACGCCTTGGTTGATTACTGGCACCCTGATGCAGAGGCATTCATGCTCGAGGGGCAATCCTTGGTGCCCACCACCAAGGATATTTACTTTTTGACTAGCCTCTCAAGGAGAGGGGAACCAGTCAACTTTCAGACGTTTCCTATGGGGCCGAGCAAAGTCTCGGAGCTGATCGATGAGTACTGTGAGGCTGGGACCGATCATAGAGGTTCATCGGTACCTGTTAGTAGGATTACCAGCCTCACCCTACAGACTGTTTTATTTCTCATTGGGCGGATTATTGGCTTAGCAGCTGTGCACCAGGCTTCGTGCGCACAGATGAACTGTGCGATCCAGTGCATGAATGCACAAATTTTTGATTGGATTACCACACTGTTGGAGTGCATGAAGAGTCAATTGATAGCTTGCCGACAACAAACACACAGGAACTTTGGGTTTGGGACCATCCTGTGTTCATTCTTTTTCGAGAGAGTTTCGTGTTTCAGTCCTCGGCTGACAGTACGAGGACATCTAGCCACTTTCCCCGCAGTATGCAGATGGGCAGTGTTGCTTCCGCGACAGGGTGGTGGAAGGACCGTGGAGGCCTTCAACGATGATTTTTTTTCTTGGCTGTCACAACAGATCTCAGCTATAGAGGACTACCCATATGCAGGGATTGACTTCTCCAGAGATCCAGAGATACCAGTGCCTCCTGGTGAGGAGCGAGGGGAGATGGGTAAGTCTCCACCTGTATAGTTTTTTTGTTTGCATCTATAATTTTTATGTCTTTTTTGATATATATATCATGTTTTTGAATACCATAGTTTTTGATGGGTGAACGTTTATTGCATACAGATGTGGGACCCATGCAACCTGTCGACTATGCATGGACCAGGCATCGCCCATGGCCAGAAGCCGTAGCTGCCGCCGTTGGAGGAGCAACAGTAGCAGGGAACCTCCCCGCTGGAGAGGTCGAGAGGGTCCTAAGGTGAATTGAGCGGAACTTTACTGCGCTCACTCACATAATTCCCATGGCAGAGATAGAGGACCTGCCACCCTCCATGCAAACTCATGTTGTGAGGGCACCTCGGACATGGGTCCGATTGTTTAGGCGTTTATCCCAAGCTGTACATGATTATAATAGGGCCCATAGGCCCTGAGCAGACTTTAAAGTTTTATGTGTCACGAGCACTGATATGTATATATTTTTTGAGGGAATAAGCCCTGTGACTCGTTACTGTTCCCACTTTTGAGGCACTTGCGCCCATCTATGTACTCTGAGGATTTTATGATGTTTATATATGGTTTTTTATCTCTTTTTTGTGTCTTATGGATTATGTGTGAAAAAATGTATTTACATGTTTATGTCCATGATCTTTTTATATGTGGGCAAGATGCCAATCCAAAATGTGATTAGCTAGAGTATCTGTGATTTGATTTAATCTCCTAGGAACATGAAAATATGTAATGTAATCAAAGTTGCGTTCTAAGAGACGTACCCTAAGGAATCATTGGTGAAAGGTTGGATCATGAACCCGATATATTATGTTTAGCTGTGACACAACCAGTTGAGTGTCTAGATAGACCCGAAGATGAGAGATACCCAATGACAATGCGTCATGAAGCAACTCAATAGCTGCACTATACTCGGCAACATTATTTGTGGTGTCACCTAAGCATATACCTCCGAAAGATAACAACTGACCCTGTGATGTAAAGATTACCCAAGCTGTGGAGGCAAGCCTCCGCGTGTGTCGACTAGCACCGTCCGCATACCCAATGAACACCTTGGACTCACTTGACATCTTCCATATTGACGAAAGATAACATCAATGACATGTCCATACCACTTTTTAAAAGAAGCGTAAAAAATTAATAGTACAAAGACTATACATATGTTACAAAAAATTACCCACAGTGACCTTTCTATGAGTAATACTTTTTGAGGTAGAGCCCATTTCTAGGCTCCGCCAAAGCATTCCCTTCAAAATCGACCAAACGATAAGTGCCCTTTTTTAACACCTCTTTAATAATGAAGGGTCCGAACCACATGGGTTTAAACTTTCCTGCCCCCAGGGGGTCCTTATTTTGGTCATAGACCAGGACAAGGTCGCCCTCGGAAAAAATCCGAGGACGAACAGACCTATCATATTGACACTTGACCTTATGTTTATGAGCCTCGTTGGCAGGGCCGCATCGTGACGCTACTCATCAAGCTTCTCAAGGTGTACTAACCGTTCTTCAAGTGGAGAAGTGTCTGGCAATAGCCGTACTGCCAATTTCAGAGATGGGATTTGACATTCGATGGGCAAGACTGCCTCCATCCCGTAAATGAGTTGGAAAGGTGAGAAATCGATTGCAGTCTTAACTGATGTTTGGTAAGCCCATAATGCCGAGTATAACATCAAATTCCAGTTTGACTTGGCTGAGTTGATAGTTTGCTATAGAATCGTATTAAGAGTTTTGTTTACAGCTTCCACCTTCCCATTGTATTGGGGGTAGTAAGGTGATGAATGTTCTTTCCGTAACCCAAGATTTGACGTTAACTCGAACATCATTTGGTTCTGAAAGTGACTTCCATGATCAGTGACAATCTCTCTTGGGACGCTGAACCATGCTATAATCTGGTTAAATAAGAAGAGAGTTGCAGTCTCTCCATCATCTTTAAACGTTGGCATAGCTTTGACCCACTTAATGATGTATTCGACAACTACGATGATATAACGGTGCCCCCTTGCTGATGGGGGGTTGCATGTAGTGTAATCAATCCCCCACTTAGTGAAGGGGCCAACTGTGATGACAGGAAACATAGGAGCTGGATGTGCCCTCATCTTCCGAGAGAAGATTTGGTAAGGATGACACTTCTTGACCGACTCGATACAATCTTTGATAAGTGTGGGCCAGAAGTAACCTGCTCGTAAAATCTTTTGGGTTGTTGCCAACCCAGATAAGTGACCACCACAAGCTCCTGTATGACAATCGTTGAGCACTATGATGGCCTCCTCATGAGTGAGACATCGACGCAAGACGTAGTCTACACCTCTTCGATACAACGTATCATCGAGTATGAGATAGTTCTTAGCCTGATGGTGTATCCGCCGACGCTCGTCACGAGAAGCAGAGGTGGGGCACTTCAAAGTCTAGAGATAGATCAGTATATCTCCGTACCAAGGTTCTGAAGATGCAATCAAAAACATATCCCCCCGGATAGGCGATTCCTCAGGCACAACGTCACCTGACTCAACCGGAAGTTTCGAAATAAGTTCTGCAAAGACCAATGACTTCTTGGACTTTGCTGAAACGAAGTCTAAGTCAAATTCTTGGAGGATGACCATCCATCTACCGATTTTTCTGTCGATAACTCATCGTGTCAACATGTACTGGAATGGATTCACGACAGCCACGATGGTGGTCTTGCGAAAAAAAAAATAGTGACGGAACCATTGAACAGCATGAACTACTGCCAACGCAAGTTTTTCGAGATGGGAGTAATTAAGTTCCGGTCCTACGAGGCCTCGGCTTAGGTAATAGATCATGTATTCTGAAAAAAAATCATCTTCCTGAACTAAAACCATGCCTATGGTTGAATCTGCGGCAACCAGATATAATAAGAAATCTTTGTTATAATTAGGTGGTCGTAGCAGAGGTGCGGTTGTGAGGGCGTGTTTTAATGTGTCGAAAGAGCGTTAAGCGGCTTCGTCCCAGAAAAAGGGAACATCTTTCTTGAGTAAACGCATAAATCCCTTGGTGATTTCGGCATAGTTGGCGATGAAGCGTCGTAAGAAGTTCACCTTGCCTTGAATACTTTGAAGTTGTAATATTGTGCGTGGGGGGGGGGGGAAACTGGATTATTGCCTCCACCTTAAGAGAATCCACCATGATCCCTGTTGTTGATACGATGAAACCTAACAAACTTCCTGACGTGATGCAAAAGCTGCACTTGTTGGGATTCAAGCGAATCCTGAAGTAGCGACAGCGTTCGAAGATTAGTCTGAGGTGCATAGGATGATGCTTTCACTTGCGAGAGTGTGATGCTAAATCATCTAGATAGGCCTTGACTATATGTTTGAGGTTGTGAAATGCAAAAGACATGGCCCACTGGAAAGTGGCTCCAGCATTCTTGAGGCCAAAAGGCATCTTACGATAGGAAAATGTACCCCATGGACAAATGAATTTCGTTTTGTGTTGGTCCTCAGGTTTGATTTGAATTTGATTATAACCCGAAAAACCATCCATGAACGAAAAGGCTTCACAACCAGCACATTCATCAATGATCTGGTCAATAAATGGGGTTGGATAATTATCTTTTGGACATGCCTTGTTCAAATCATGGAAATCGGTACATGCACGAATCATACCTTGTTTTTTATCGACCGACATGAGGTTTGACACCCATTGAGTCAAATGAATAGGGTAAATGAACCCTGCCTTGAGCAATTTCTCAATGTTAGTCTTAATGGCTGCTGCTTTCTTAGGATTAACTGGATGAAGCTTTTTTCGAACAGGCTTGGCATCAGGATACGTTGTGATTTTATGTTCAACTATTTTCGGATCGATACCTGGCATTTCCTCATAAGACCAGGCAAAAAAGTCACGAAACTCTTTGAAAAGATCCGTGTAAATTTGAATCTCTTTGGGGGAACAATCCACCCCGACGAAGACATTCTCCATGACGCTAGGGTTGTGGGAGATGTTGATAGGTATGGTTTCAGCAATAGTCACCATATTTCCCTCAGCATAAATTTCCTGTGTAGCTAAGAGGTTAATAGGACACGGTTGATCTCCCGTCATGGTGATAGTGAATTCTCCTGCCTCGATTCGGTGTAACTTTGGGAGGAAATATGATCTGTGATGAAGATCGTCCCAAGTTTTGTCCGGACTAGTCATTGCTTCGATTACTGCTTCGTCATAAGGCAGGACTAAGTCTAACAAATCAATGGTAGCAAGAGAATCCTGAGCCCAAATAAGCTCTGGAAGTGGATCCAACTCTTGTGCGGGAGTCAGATCAGGGTTAGATGAAGCTTGCTAGACTAAAGAGTATGCTACTTCAGTAGCCAACAAGGGCATGGACATTCCGGAGTGCCCTGTCTCATCCATCGTGGCTGATGGGGAAGGAAGAATCCACAGATCCTCAAAGTAAGTCATGCGAAACGATGAAACATGAAAAATCTGAGCCTTATGGTGATTTGATATGAACTTGACATCGTTATGAGGAGGTGGGTAATCGAAGGTACCCATCAAGGATGGGAACACACCAACTCCCACATTAACGACACTAGGTTGAGGATTATCTATCATGGGAACCGTGGATGCCCCCAAAGCTGGGTCAAGTCTAGAGAAGGACAATTGATCGATGGTCACTATCCAGCCTTCGTGCGGAAACAACAAGACTCAGAAAACTGTAGCAACCATGTCTTGCATAGCATAAGTCCAAATTCGACCTAACAAGAGGTTATAGTCGAGGGGAGCATCAACTACCTCTACTTCAATGCACACAGTCTTCCTTCCTATCTGCACAGGGAAAGAAGGAATGATGCCATGTGGTCAGAAAGAACGACCGTCGAATGCAGTGAGGAGAGTAGGTGATGGAGACAAAGCGGGCTGACTAATGGCTTTCCAACATGCTAATGACATAATGCAAGTCGAAGCGCCCTCGTCGACCACCGTGCGGAAGATATTCCATGTAAAAGTTTTCGTGGGATGAGCCACTACTATCTGAAACGCGACGTGGTAAGGCATACGAGGTTTTAAGTCGGTCGTATCTAACATGATGGTACCTGGGTTACAAGTCTTAGTAGATCCTAAAGCAGTCAACAAGGCTTTCCTTTGAGGAGGGCATCTTTGGAGGACCTCCAAAGCGGACATCGCACAAGGGGTTTGTGATAAATCTTCCACCATAGAGTAATTCTGGGTGGCCCTTGCATTTGGGTTGTGAGAAGATTTCTTAAATGCACAGTTTGGAATGCATGTC
Organism: Picea engelmannii; assembly: GCA_009831015.1. Lineage (NCBI taxonomy): Eukaryota > Viridiplantae > Streptophyta > Pinopsida > Pinales > Pinaceae > Picea > Picea engelmannii. The sequence goes on from ML876334.1 coordinate 11,177, forward strand.
ATTGTTTCACCCAACGTCTTATCAATCTGTAGAGGAAGAGATGGGATCTCAGCTTCTTTACCCTTCTCAGACACGCTTGGTTTACTATAGTCGTGTGCTCTAGTCGTTATTAAAGCATCACCCCTAACCATATATACGTTCGAAGATGAGGAATTGTTTAGAGGAGGGCAGGTTTTTTGACTGCCCCCTTCGACACTTGTAGAGGCTTGAGTTAAATTTTAACCATGCTGAAAGGGATTAGTCAACACGGCTTGTTGTTGCTGTGTGACAAAATTTTGGGCCTCTACAAGTCGAGGACATAGATGGGTTGGGTGGTCTTCCACACACAAGTTGCACGGATACCTCGCCTTCCCTTTTTCTGCGGTGCCCTCACCAGCATTATTAGTGGGTTTTTTCTCCCCCTTACCCTTCTTTCGTTGTTTTTTCTTCCCTTCAGGCTGCTGGGTGGCCTTTGGGTTAGTCGTCTGCAGAGAGTGTACTTCCGATGTTTGGGTAGGAGGAGCAGCCAAAGCAGTAGTATGGCTGGCCGTTGAGTGTTGTATAGATAACTATTGCAATTGCTTTGACAATTGCTCAGCGGGCTTGGTTTGTGCTGACCCAACAATACCATCGGCATGTGGTCCAACTCTTCATCTAGTTTTATCCAGTATCAATCGTGGTGCATTCGATAGGATGTTGTACAATAAACCAGACTGAGAATAGATAAGCTCAAACTGTTGAGCCCTCATGATGGCATCTTCTTTGGAGAAAACTCCTGAAGTCGCAACGTCTTTGGATAATTGAGGGACTAAAGACTTAAGGAACCACTCAAGCAGGAATGCTGGTGGGACTGGTACTTTGATTAGACTCTTTTGGCATCTCCATTCTCGGATATGATCAGAGATATGGTCCGCTTTCATCTGTTCGAAATTGGCAAGCAGCTCTGTGCCAGCGTCGTATCTCACAAGTAACTGGAAATGGTTAAGGAAGGCCATCGCCAATTCGCCAAAAGAAGAGTATCTTGAGTGATCAAGCTCGATGTACCATTTCGTGGAACTCCCGATAAGAGTGCATTGAAACAATCGCAACTGGACAGAGTCATCTTTCAATGAGTTAGATGAACACCAAAGATGGAAGGCAATCACATGATCACCTGGATCTTCGTTAGATTTGGCCTCGAACTTTGGAATGTTCGAAGGCAACTTCGTTGGCATAGGAGGCCAACATGGATCGTGAAAAATAGGATCATTTAACAACCTTGTCAAATATGGCAAGTGTAACGTCACCAGGAATGGTAGTTTGGGTTGCTGCTGATAGCCTGGAAAAAAGGGCCCTCGAGTTTGACTGGCACCAGGTTGCCAGGAAAAGTTTGGCTGCTGGCCCAGATTCTAGTAGAAACCATGGCCCTGACCAGCGTAAGGATTTTGCATCTGTGGAGACATCATTGGTTGATTCCCCATAAAGGACATAGGGTGTTGGGCATGCATCATGTTTGAAGGAATTTGGGAAGGATTACCCCATGCTGGTCCTGATGGGAGAGGCATAGAAGTTTGTCCAGGGTTCCATTGACTATGGAAAGAATTACCCCAGAACGACATTCCAGAGGAGGGAACAAATCCTTGTCCTGAGTTCCAAGGTCCTGCTATATGTTCCCCCGGCGCAAGAATAGTACCCTGCGCCGAAGTAGACTGTCCAAAGATGGGAGTGCCCCCAGATGGGAAAGTGGTGGATGCGAAAGTGTTGTTACCAAACGTCTCATTCCAAAAAAATGGTGACGAACCTACCGGCATAGTGTGCGTAGGTGTTCCTTGACTCCCGACTCTAAATGAACTAGTGTGTGCAGGCTGCCCGACAGACTGCTGATGAA
>WSFP011466154.1:0-18333 GCA_009831015.1 Picea engelmannii
CAAGGGAAGCTAGGGCTGATTTCTAGGTTGTTGTCTAGCTTCCAGTTGTTCCTGGATGTTTATGTCCCTTTCAATCGCTGCCCACGAATGTTCCAGTTCAACCCGGGTAGTGGTTGTTTTAAGAATAGTATCAAAAATATTCAAGGCAATATGTGTTTGATATGATAGTCCGGGTTCAATATTAGGTTGTCTTGTCATAGGGACAGTCACAGAGGAACAAAATAATAAGAAAATCTCAATACTTTTTAGATGTTGTCTCGATTTCGGTCGTAGAAAGGAGAGTTTATAGCTCTGGTAGTGAAAACAGGGTGAAAACCAAAGGCCCTTTCCCATAACTGAGTTATATTTTAATAAATGTGTATGAGGTGTAAGAAAACCATTAAGTTGTCTATTATGTAAGGCTCCTATCAAGGGAGAATCTCACTTATAAACAGAAGAAGAAAAAGACAAAGAAATAACTTGATGAAGCATAAAATATATATAGAAATCTAAAATGTTCACTAGTCTTATACCTGTTGATAGTCGGTACAGAGGAAAAACGGTAAAAAATATAGAAAACTAAAATTTATTCACCATAGTAGAGGTTGTACTAAATTATAGCGAAGCATTCATCATATACATATATGAAATGAAATGAAATATGAAATACAAGGAAATAAACTAATAACACAGTCATGACGGAATCGAGAATCTTAATATTTGCTTTATATTAACTCTCGAGGGAGAAAAATCTCTATTACAATCAACCCAAAAAGGTCCAGTCCCTTTTTCTTCCTTCTATTGTATATTTATACAAATTTACATGTGATGGAATCCCAATCGTTCCAGGATTTTCAGTTACAATGAGAAGGAGATCAATTGTTTCATTTCTTTATCCTATGTCTTTATTTGGTACCAAAAGCCTGCCCTCTCGCATACTTGGTACAAGTGACACATTTATCCACCAGCTGAGATATCAACCTTGAAGGTTCCGCTTGACAATTGGCCTCAAAAATGTAACAATCTCTAACTAATTGTGGAAACCTTTCTTCCATCTGTCGGTCTAGGGTGTCAATAGCGCACAATTGCACACTTGGTTTAATCATACATTTATCTATTTGAACTATGTCTGCCATAGTTACTTGTGATACTTCGGCCGAATCTCTTTCTTCTTTTTCATTTATATCAAGTGAGAGTTTCTCCATATCCATTTGTCTCAGTGTCTCAGCATTACTCTCGCTATCAATGCCTAACAGATTTCCATCTATAGAACCGAAAGCCTCTTTACAGGATTTCCTTACCTTCTTGGCTTGCAATTTTCCTTCTGATATGTTGTGTTCCCATTATTTCAACAAAATATTACCTCGGGTCTGTTCCAAAATGGAAAACTTAGAAATTTTTCCTGATTCCCTGTTTGTTGTAGCTATTACAACCTCTTGAAATGCGACTCGAGCTGCTCTAGCTTCTCTCTCTCTAACAGATAAGTTTTCTAATACTTGATCAATAAGAAGACAATTGTCCTGAATCGTCTCTACCTTGGCAAGTAAACTTTGTTGGGCTGCAGAAACCCTGCTCTGAATCTCCATAGCCTGGGACTGGAATATCCCTATATTTATAACTTGGCTTTCGACGAACTCTAATCTAACCTGTAGCTGCTCAATCAAGTCTCTTTGTTGGCCTACCTGTATTTGACTCGTCTGAGCTACCATCTCTTCTTGTTCGAGCTTAGTTTTAAGCAGCTCAATTTCCTTTTTGTTGGCCATTCTTGCTTGTTCTATTCCTATGATTGCCTGGTCCTTGGCATCCTCCTCTACTATGGCTAGTTTAGCTTCTAAAGTTTTGATGAGGTGATTTTTTCACTTCAGCTGATTTTTCAAAACCCCAACTAAAAATTGGTTTGTTGTAGCATACGCCCCTAATGTCTCGGCTATTTCTTTCGCAAAATCTTCTTTCTTCTTATCTTTCCCATCGGTCAACACCTTGAACTTCTTGGCCATTGATCCCTCTTCTTGATAGAATTCTCTTTTTACCACATCTTTTCTCTTTTTATCAAAAAAAAACTCATTTGGAGGGAGCTCGTCCATCCTTATAGGTCTCAATTCTTCATTGAAAATCCACCTTGTGTCTATGCTCCCTTGAGTTGAACGTAAGGGAGTAACAGAAGCAATGGGATATTCGATTTGCTTAGCTGACTGGCCTGGAGTGGTAACTGGAGTCTGCTTTTTCGGTGGATCGGGAGTTTTTATTTCTGGTTTTGGACTCCTAGTTTTCTCTCCCCTGTCCTGGTGTTTTTCTTGTCTAGATGTTGTATCTTTGGAGCCTTTGGCTTCTTTTTGTTGCACCTTTGTTGTTATTGGATTCTCACCCCGCAATACTGGGGGAATACAACTCCATCGATGTTCTTGGAATTTTAAAACATCGGCCCTCTCTTCGGGTGCCAGGCCTTGTATCCGAGCCAAAACCTCGGCATAAGATCTCGTGCCTCGAAAAATGTCATCCAAGGGAGAATTTTCATGTTCGAACCTTTTTAGCCCTCAACTAGCTAATTGATTACTTACGACCCTCTATGGATCATGCTTTTTGAATTCGACATGAACCAATTACATGTCCTCTAGGGCTGCTGCCTCAGCTTTAGCATGCCTAAAATCTAACAAAGAATAGGAACTTAAATGAATAGGAAAGGGTGGCCATACCTTCTTAGAATATCCCTTAAGCTCATTGCTTACGCCACTGATTACAGTTTGTCTAGAAACCTCATGGAAAGCCAGCCTATCGGGTATGAATAATGGTAAGGAATTCGGAGGAACAGAAGCATCAAAAACCCTGAGATATGAAAATTTTGCTTCCACGTACCAGTCAGCTATACTGCTCAGATTTACCATGATATTGTCTGAGATCCTGGGTGGCGGGTGGCCGAAGATAGTGACATACAGTGGTACCATCACCCAGTTAAAGATTTCATACACAAAATCAAAGCCTTTGTCTTCCCGCAGCTTTGAATGGTGGACATGGATGGGCTCAGCCTCCAATGGAGTCCAGCTCCAACTCATCAAGGGAAAAGATGTCAAAAAACACACAACATCCATGATATATGTGGACATAAAGAATGAAGCAATATTTCCGCTCTCCCTCTGCGCTCGATACTCTGTTACTCGACTGGTCAAACTATTAGACAGTAGTTTAGCCCAGTCGAAGGAACAACCTTCAGAAACCATGTGAATTAGAGGCACCCACTGAAGGAAAAAATGTGTGGTGTCCTCTCTCCCATATAATCTGCAGGTCATCATAGCGATATATTTGAACTGTGGTTCCAGAGAAGCTATTGAATATATACCATTACTATCTGCCCTGAACTTCGCAGGGTGTGAAACCCAATCTTTGATTAAACCAAACATAGTCTTGTCGTATTGCACACATTCCTTCTGTTTAAAATCCTCCAAGAATTCAGCATTGTAAACAAAGTCTGACACAGCTGTAAACTTGTACATAGCCTGCAATTGTTCAGGTCTGAAAGTCCCAATGGTGACCCTCTACTCGTTGATGATGGTTCTGGTTGGTATATCTACATATTCTAATGCCCACCGGACCATATCGTAATAAGGGAGAATACGTGGCCTAGCTGCTACTTTATGCATTTGATCCTGGACGACGATCTTATACTTGGTGATTAAGTAATCTTTTTCATTCCCACTGGATTCATCTAAAACAACTACCAATTCATACTATAGAACCTCAGAAATATATGACCAGGTCCTGACAGAGTCGACACTTCGAGGTGAAGTATCAGAAACATTGTCTGAACCTTGTCCTAAAACCTCAACAGTGGCTTTAGATGCTTTTCGTGGGGCCATGGAGGGGGATTCTACTTTAGCTCTCCTGCAATAAAAATATGTATACAGACATAAATTATTTTGCTCGCGAAAAGTTGGCTCTGCATAGAATAGATATGAAATTTGAGACAACAAATAAAAGATCCATGTCTTTGACTATTTAAAACTAGGTCATCCTTAGGGACAGAACGGTTAAATCATTATTAAATATAAATTTAGCAATAAAAACCAAATCCTTACTTGTCGATTCACCTCATTTCCAATTAATGTCTTAGATTTTGACAGTTCATAATGCAAGTTGGTGCAAGGAAAGTTTAAAATTGCCTCGTAGACTGTGCATATTAATTTTCATATTAGAACACTGGCAATGTTGGCTTAACTTAATTAATCGGGCCTTTTTGAATGTTAATTAATCTTTCGGCATTCGCCTCATCGGGAACTTTCACTTTAACCCTTTGAACCTCTAAGACCCAAGATTGCGATAATTAGCTTTGGTTAATAAAAAAACGTAACCATGATTAGGCGTTTAATTAATTACGTTGTTATTTATATCACGACTTTGCGACTCGGAGCTTCGAAGGTATAGCTTCCAGGAGGCTCGTATGCTGAGCTGTGAAATCACGACATCGCAATGATATGATTTAATTAAATTGGAGGATAAAACCGGATTAAGTGTTTAATTAATTACATTTCTATGTTTATCGCGACTTCGTGACTCAGGGCTTTGAAGGTGTAGATTTTGAGGGAAAACATGGCTAGTTGCAAATTCCCGACTGAGCTTAACTGCGGCTAAATTTTTTACCTTTTACATTAGCCCGAGTTACTAAAATAAGAATCTCATTGTTTCGGCTATCGGGGTTACGACGGTAAGACTTTTGGAGCTAATAAACGCCGAGACACAAAATCCCGAAGATGCTTAATTGCGGTAAACTTTTTTAAGACTATTTCGTCATTTCATCCCTCGGGATTTGTAAACTACATGATCTATAACTTCCGACATGCGACATCCCAAAGTTAAAAAGTAGAGACTCGTTTAAACAATTGAAAAATAAATCTTGCCTTAAGAGTATGATAATCGTCGCTGCTTGCATGATGAGACTTCTGAGATTTTAGGGAAAAGAAAGGAAAATACAAAAACCATCTTTCAACTTCAAGCATTAAGATATAAAAATTAAAAAAGGCTAAAAAACAAAGGCAGGTCCAACAGTAAGTTCGATAATATTTGGTTTGGTCCATTCAAAGTGGTCAAGGTTTTGGATGATAATACATTTATACTAAAAAATATGGATGATGTTGAGATCTTTGGAGTCCCAATTAATGGATGCTTCTTGAAGCATTAATTTGCTTGATGGACCAGAGGTGGTCCATCCTGTACAATAGTTGTTTTCATTTCCATTTTGATTTAATAGTTTTGCTTTAATAAAGAATCCATATACCAACAAAGGCACTCGGGTGTAGCTTCATTTTTTAGTTTCAATTGAAATAAGATAGGTAACAGGGTTGGTAAACAGAGCATGAGTGATTGGTAGCAAGTGGGAGCATAATTAATGAACTAAGGAACCTAGTTTGTTGTTCTTAACAACTCATAGGGAAGTGTTATCCCCAGTTGGATTCGATGTTAAACCCTAGGTATACACCTCTTCCCTCTTTTCCTTCATCATCCTATCCCTCTATCAACATATTTCTTGCTTAGTTTCTTTTCAATGGTGTGTTGATTTATTTTGATTTATTCTCATCTTCCTATTTTTTTTTCATCATTTTCTTGCTCTTTACAAGGTTAATACATGTTTTGGTTTAAATTGAATAAAACACATCACCATGGTTATGTCACTAGTGGGTTGCTAGCAGGTTAACCTAATCCTTTGATGCAAAAGGACACCAATTGCAAGAATGTGTATGTTCTTGCAAACAGCAGAAAAAGCGTTATTTGTTGGTTTTAACGTTCAAAAAATTTAAAAATTTTAAATCAATTTGTGTTGGCGCCTCTCATGTTTGTACATGTCCCTGAGCACTCAAGTTCACACGGGTTACCACCATTTTGACCATCATTACAGAATTTGTGTTAAGGTTCATGCAAGTTTGTGCCTTGAATTGTTATCATCGTGGGATCATGAGTAATTATCGTTGTAGGTGGTAAAGGAAATCAAATTAATGCATGCATTAGTCTAGCATTTCCAGCAGAAGCAGCTAGAATGCAATGGTTTCTCCCCAAGAGTATTGGAAATTGAACATAATAGAGCCACAGGGGCTCGAACTGTTTGAAGCCATTCCAAAAATTAGAGACATTTTCATCAAGGCGGAATGGTTTTATTTTATCTGCGCTTTTAATGGGCACCACACTAGAGTGGCCCTGCTCTTTGCATAGGAATTTTATGGGTTTCATACCCAACTCAGGGACACAAAAATTCATATTATAGATCATTTTATTGGAGTAGCCTACGTTGTCCCAGTGAATGGGGAGAGATGGTTCAAAAAGGGAAAATTCCCAACTGAGGTCTGCAACAAATTCCTGGTGGCAGAACACAAAACTCCTGATTGGAGTCAGGGTATCTCAATTATGTGGATTAAATATGAGTGGCGGGGCATCCTCACTGCAGTCCAAAGGTGTATTACAAGTGAAGGTTGTTTCTCGATTCTGCATTGTTATCACCTTCGTTTCCTTATGCATTTAAGTGGGAACAATGAATTGAACCTCCCTTTTTATTTTCTTAAAATTAACGAAGATGTATAGAAGGGTCCAGAGTCACCCTAAATATTCTCACAAAATTGTATATCACCAGGGTTTTATAAAAATCTTGTTCCTCTTTGATTTAGGTGAAATAGAAATTATCTGGAAATATTTTCTACAGTCTGTAGGGTTACAGGAACAAGGACAAGAAACTAATCAGCAACAATAGGAACGAGAAGTTGATCGGTAGTCTGAAGAGAAAAGGGATGAGGATAACCAAGAAATGAGGGTTTCCCCTGAACCTGGGTGCTCCTCAAAATATACCCAGCAAAGTAGAAATAATAAAAATACACTTAAAAAGAGGGGAACCCAATATAAAGAGGCCCGGACAATTACTCCATAAAAAGAGGAGATCCCTTGAAGGTTCTTAAGATCATCTACAACAAAACAAAGAGAGAAGGAGAGTAGCAAGGTTTGTATCAGATAGAAAAAGGAACAGGTCACCCCACCAGGTCCATTGTCACCTAAGCATTTTGAAGATGAGTGTGTGACCACCACCATGCAGCAAGATAAAACTCCCAGGACAAAAAAAAGGAGGCAAAAGAAAACTAAACAACACAGTTCCGAGATTGTTGTTGCAGAATTTGTTCCTATAGAAACCTTGATTAAGGAATCCCCTGAAGCCAAACAGAGTAGAAAAAGGAAAGGGAACCAGTGTTGATGTTTGGGCAGCATCGGAAAGACATTCTACTAAATTGATAATTAATAATATGATTATTAATTATTAAGCAATATTATTAATGTAATAATATATTTATAATATAAAGTATAAATATATATAATAAAGTATAAAGTATAAATATAAAGTATATTTATATTATAAGTATAATATAATATAAAGTATAAATATATTTATTACCCAAGGGACACATCTCTTCATGGATGGTCACCATATGTTCTTTATATATAGAAAATTCATCATTGTAATAAGATATCCATTCACATACAAGATCATCTCTTATGAAAAATCAACATGGTATTAGAGCGGGAATGGGCTTGACTCCCTTATAGGAGGGCCCAAGAAAATGAGAGTAGAGTAAAGTCTTGGGAGTGTTAAATTTATGGGATTTTTGCAATCTCTATGTACAACATATTTACTTTTTACTCCTACCTTAATTATAGAAATAATTCCATAAACTATGGTGGGCAGTAATTTATAGTAAAAATGTATAATTACGTAAATATGAGGAATGTACTGCATATTTACTTCTACTTATATTTATGCAAAGAATCGCATGAATTATGGAGGAACAATTTAACAAAGTCAAATACTATGTGGATGGATTATAACCAAATTAATATTTGGGTAGTTATGGGAGGTATTCTCCAACTATTTATAAGAAAGAAAATTTAATTTAATTTTCAAAGAGACATGTCTTTTTGGATCAATTTAATATCACTATAAACAGATACAACAATAGACTCACATATTTTTCTCTCTCACACATGGGAAGTGATCTAAGGATGGGGTCGAAGTTTCTAAGTAGTTGAAATTTTCTGAGTGTAATTACTTAGTGATGTTCTAGATTTTACTAAAGTAATATCATTGGAAGTAATTACCACTTGCAAAAAATTGTGCTTGTCTAATTTAACACTAGAAAATCAACATGGTTAGCCATATGACATCGTGTATATGATGGATGTATGTTAGTAGAAGACATATCATTTCGAGGGTCATTGTATATAGGTGTGCACAAGATAAATTGATCTCCTCTAGGAGATGTTTTTTTTTTTGTTCTTATTTCTTGTTCTGGAAATGTCACATGTAATAGCTCTAAGAAGGATCCATAATGACAGACGCAGGAAGCAACATGAAGCAAGACTATCCAGAAATAGAGTTGTGCACATCCATATAATGAATAATAAGAGGAGGTCAACACATGAAGAGGGAGTAGATGACTCCAACGACTATATAGCCTCAAAGGAAGTGATGGCTTTAGATGTTTTTTGCAGGAAACTCAATAGTCTCATGATGACATGTTTTAGCTATTAGAGAGCTACCTAACATCCTTGGATGCATGCTATGAATTTACTATGGATTTCCTATGATGTATAGATTCGTGTGTTTGTCAGTCAATGGTAATGAGCTCATGTGGATGGCAATAGTGTTAGAGTTTGTGACTGATATAATACTTTCCTCATTAAGGAGTGTTGAGATTTTATATAATTTTGTAAGTTATTCTTAAGTGTCAATGTTTCAGCATCGGGATAACATTCTCATGGGATTGTTCATGGTAATTTTACCAATGGAGAATGGCCCTGGCATAGTATTCTAAGCACATAAGACTCAAAGTGAGTAGCTTTCAACATTCGGAAGGACTAATTTTTTTCCTGTGGCACAGATGGAAACTTTATTAGGAAGAATGGTCCTTGTAGTCACATAACACTTTGTTCAGTACATGACAATTGTAGGACACTCAGTTTGTAGATTAAAGAAGGCTTTATATGGATTAAAGAAGGCACCCAAAGCATGGTATGGCAAGATCGACAATTTTCTGACGAGCTTAGGATTTATAAACAACAATGCATATCCTAACCTTTTATTTAAGGTTGTGGATGATGGTCTGGTAATATAATTGTTGTATATGGATGACCTATTTCTAAATGTGTGTGGAAAATTTCATCTCAGAGTGTAAGAGAAAAATTGGTTGTTGATTTTGAGATGAAAGATCTCGGGATGATGCATTAATTTTGGGTCTCGAGGTATGGAAGAGACAAGATGGGATCTTTTTGAATCAAGGGAAATATACAGTATAAATATTCAAGAGGTTCGAGATGTTGGATTTCAAGGAAATGGCTACACCTATGGTATCAAATCTGAAGTTGTTGCAGGATAATACTTAAGAGACTGTGGATGTTACTTTATACAGAAAGATGGTGGGTTTGTTGATGAACTTGACGAACACAAGACCGGATATATTTTTTTTTGTGAACACCCTGAGTCAATATATGGAGCATCCCAAGTAGGTTCATTTGGTTGCACCAAAACATGTGATGAGGTACCTTAAGGGTACATTGGATTATGGTCTCAATTATGTGACAGACCATGAGTTCTAGTTATATGGATATTCGGATTCAGATTGGGATGGAAATATTCATGATCGAAAGAGTACTTCGGCATATTGCTTTAGTCTAGGCTCCAATATGGTTTCATGGAGTAGCAAGAAGCAATTGTGTGTAGCACTCAGTACAGTTGAGGTATAGTATGTGGCAGCATGTGTTGCAGGTCGTGAAGCAGTGTGGCTTCAGAAATTGTTGAATATTGGATTGAATTTGGCTTGTAGGTAAGACCTACAATAAGAGGATGACGAGACTTGTTATGGATGACAAGTGATGAAGTCAAGAGGTTGAATATCTAGTTGGTATTCAGTGCTTGAGAGGGAGTTGGACAGTTAGTTCTAGAGAGAGTTGAGTACAACAGTAAGGAGCAGGAGGCTCTGACAGATGCAGGAAGTAGTCATGTGTAGCACTTAATACGGTTGAAGTTAAGTATGTGGAAGCATGTGCAACAAGTCGTGAAGCAATGTGGCTTCATAAATTGCAGACTATTGGACTGAATTTGACTTGTAGGTAAGACCTACAAGAAGAGTATGACGAGACTTGTTCTGGAGGAAAATTGTTGAAGTCAACAAATTGAAGATTTAGTTGATATTCAGTGCTCGAGAGGGAGTTGGACAGACAGTTCCAGAGGGAGTTGGGTACTACAGTAAGGATTAAGAGGCTCCACCAAATGCAATAATCAGTCATGTGTGGCATTCAGTACGGTTGAAGCTGAGTATTTGGCAGCATGTGCAGTAGTAGTGTGGCTTTGAGAACTTTTGTCTGGGTTATTGTGTCTCAGACTGGAGGCAACCTACATTTGGTGTGACACCCAGAGTTGCATGAAGTCATCAAAGAACCACGTGGTCTATGACAGGTCGAAGCATATCGAGATTAGATATTACTGTATCAGGGACATAATGCAGAAGGGAGTAGTGCGGCTCCATTTTCGTGACTATAGAGGATCAAGTTGCAGACGTGTTTACAAATATGTTATCGAGGATAAAATTTGATTACTTCAGGGACAAGATTGGTGTGGTCCCTCTTCAGAGTGAGTGTTCTCATCCAGCACGAAAAAGGGCTGGAACTAAGATATGTGGAACTCATCCAACATGAAAAAGGGTTGGCACTGAGTTTTCTCATCCAGCATGAAAAAGGGTTGGCATTGATGTTATAACCCTAATTTGCACCAGACATGCTTACCTGGCATCAGGCCATCTCAGATTCCTTCTTTGCCAAAACATTGTTGAACAACTCTTCTTAAAAACACCTTTTATAAAGACCCATGTGCCCTGCTCCATTACTACATGTGTGTACATGCTAGCTGACCCAAAATAGCCCGCGTGTACCTACAAAAGAACGAAAAAAGGAAAGTTGATGATGGAACACACAGCTTTGGGTGAGTTAACTAAACCTTTCGGCCATGCATGGCCAAGGGTTCGACCAAATACCTAGCTTATTCTAGCCTATAAAAGAAGGGTTAGGGGTCCCATTTGGAAGAGGAGAATCATAGTAAAGAAACTATAACCGATTTCGCATTCCCTTTTGTCCCAACCCTTTAGCCATCCTTGTGCAAAGAGAAATATAGAGCAAAGAAGTTGGAGGACAGTTGAAGAGAAGCCCAGGACCAGGTTCGTGGAATAGTGGTCGGCTTCATCATTGTAAGTTGATTTGTTGAAGTTAATAATAAAGAAGTACTTTTCTCGTCCCACCATATGAGGTTTTCATAGTTTATTGCATACGTGTTGATTGAATATCTAACCCATTAATCTACATATAAAATGCATGTGGAGCTCTTTGTTTGTTTTGTGTGAATGCAGGTCAGCCTTGGGAGGAGAGTTGTAGTCAAAGAGCAATCAAGAATGAAGAAGGGTTGATATCAAATGCCTAAAATAAGGTATGCTCACTTGATCTTCTTAACTATGCATTTTCTTGGGAATAATGGGGATTAGGTCCGAGATGACGATAGAAAGTAGGAATCTTTAGGTCTTTTCTGCATGCATAATAAAACCCTAAGTGCTAGTCCGTAGAGGGATTTCCCACTCATAACAATTGAGACAAGTGGAACTCATCCAACATAAAAAATGGTTAGCACTGAGTGTTCTCATCCAGCATGAAAAAGGGATAGCACTGAGACATGTAGAAATCATCCAGCATGAAAAATGGTTGTAACTAAGTGTTCTCATCCAACATGAAAAAGGGTGGGCACTGAGACAAGTGGAACTCATTGAGCATGAAAAAGGGTTGGAACTGAGTGTTCTCATCCAACATGAAAAATGGTTGGCACTAAGACACATGGAACTCATCCAAAATGAAAAAGGGTTGGCACTGAGTGTTCTCATCCAGCATGAAAAATGGTTGGTACTAAGACAAGTGGAACTCATCTAGCATGAAAAAGGGTTGGAGCTGAGAAAAGTGGAACTCATCCAGCATAAAAAATGGTTGGTTGGCACTGAGACGGGTGGAACTCATCCAGCATGAAAAATGGTTGGCACTGAGTGTTCTCATCCATCATGAAAAAGGGTTGGCACTAAGACAGGTGGATCTCATCCAGCATGAAAAAGGGTTGGCACTAAGACCAATGGTGCACATGATCGGGTATTGATGCATTGCAGGGTAGTGGATGTCTTGGGGACATGTTGTAGCTATTTGAGAACTACCCATGGGACTTGGATGCATTGCATGTGATATCATGAGGGTGCACATGATGAGGTACAGATGCATTGTGAGGTAATGGATGTCATGGTGACATGTTGAAGCTATTCGAGGGCTACCCACAGGTACTCTTCAAAGGTAATATTTAGAGGTAATATTGGCATAATGTAGAATGTCTCCCTTGTTGAGAGGGAGTGTTGATGTTTGGGTGACATCGGAAAGACATTCTACTAGATTGATAATTAATAATATGATTATTAATTATTAAGAAATATTATTAATGTAATAATATATTTATAATATAAAGTATATTTATATTATATGTATAACATAATTCAAAGTATAAATATATTTATTACCCAAGGGACGCATCTCTTCATGGATGGTCACCATGGTCACCATATGTTCTTTATATATAGAACATTCATCATTGTAATAAGATATCCATTCACATACAATATCATCTCTTATGAAAAATTAACAACCACGACCATGAAATGCCCAATAAACCTAACAGAAAAAATAGAATCACAAATCAATTGAGGCTAAATTCTAAAGAATTTTTTAGTCCATATTTGAAAGACCAATAACCCATAGTAATTGAGGATGAGGAAACTGAAGAAAACATCTTTGGATTTTCCAATATAGAGGAGATGGATATACACAAATTGAAAAAGATGACAGAGGATAAGGGAAGGAAAAAATATAAAGGGGAGACCTCATGGATAAAGTATGTTTTTGTAAAGACAAAGTACCTTGCATACTAGGATTTAAAACAAAATGTAATGGACTTTGGCCCAGACCCTGAGAAAGACTCTAATGGCATAACCCCAGATACAGAGCTAGTTCCTGAGAAAGTTTCACATGACACCAAATCAGAGATTAAAGAAAAAATATTGAAGATGCAGGAACCTGTGAAGGTGTTGACCCTTGACCAAGTTTTGAGAGATCTTTGGTCAAGTTTGACCTATTTTGGGACTTCGACAGCCTATCGAAGGAGGAGCACAAGAAGAAGCAGATATCGCGGGATCTCGGCCCCTTTTTGGGTCCTTTTTGGGATTTGGGATTATGTAACGGGTATGTGACGTCAGCCCATGGGTTTACCCATGTTTAGGCCTATTTTGTAATGTATATACAGATGTCTAGGCAATGTAAGGATAGATATAGAGAATACATCTATGTGATGTTAGATAGATGCCTAAGTGTTATATCTATGTGATCGAAGGATTGTAAGAGCTCTGTGCATACTGTGTGAAGCTTGCAGTGTTGAGTGAAAGTCATTGTAGAAGTCTTAGTGCTATAACCTAGCTCAGGGAGGGTGGATCTAGCGAGGTGATCATAGATCTCCTATCCTATGCGGAGTAGGATTTTGGGGCTTTGTGCATGTAACTGATTGAATGAAGAAAATAAATAAGAAGAGTTGGTGGATGTAGCCCCAGGGTGGGGGTGAACCACGTATATGTTGTGTTGCCCTGCTTTGTGCGATGTCTTGATGTGTTTATGTCTTTACTTGCTAAAAGTGCTTTGATATAGATAGATAGATAGATCTACTTATGATTTGTGCTAATAATGTATATGGATGTATATCTGACCTATGTGAATGTGCTTAGTGCTTGAATATGCAAGATTTAATCTATGTCTTTATGATAAGTTCTTAGATACATCAGATCTGAGTGAATGATGCGATGCTTTGTTTTATTTGCGCAGTAGAATAGTGGTTAAATATTGATGAATTGTCAATGCTAAGTGTTATGTTAAGTATTACAATCACATATATGTGTCCCAACTAAGGTTGTAGACACCTAAGTCATGCAACCACCCCTTCCTCTACCTCGAGTGAGACTTCATCTGCTTCGCAGGTGTTGCCGAAAGGGCCAGTAGTTAGGGTTTTGTTGGTGCGTTGTTGTAGTGTTGAAACTTGGGTCTGCCCCTGTGCCAAAAAATGGTTCTATTGTTGGGACCTGAAAATTTGATTGCTGGGAACTAAGAAAGAAGAATCTTTATGAAAATATCTGACCTAAAACTGTGGAATCTCTGTGCATAGATCTATCGCTCTAGGGCGCAGTATTCTACTTCATTTATAAATCTTTCTTCTAAAGAAAAGAGGTCAGATCTGAAGAAAAGAGGTCAGATCTGAGGAAAAGAGGTCATATCTTAAGAAAAGAGGTCAAATATAAAGAAAAGAGGTAATATCTGAATGCTTTGTGCTTCGAGAAAGGTAAAAGTAATAAGTCTTTCTTAAAAAGGTAAGATCTGCAAGCTCTATGCTCTGATAAAGGTAAGAATAGTGAAAATTTCTAGAACGGAAGGCTGTGTGCTTTGTAGGAGTAAGATAAGTGGAAATTTTTGTTCCAAAAGTATGGATCTAGGTATGGCTAATAGATTCTATCCTAGATTGAAAACTAGGGCCCTAATAGATGAAAGAAGGTTTGATATGCATAGATCTGATAAGAATAGTGGAAGATATCTTATACCTATGCATAGAAAGAATGTTTGGACTAACAAGTTGATGCAGGATCCTAGAAAGAACTGTTTGCAGGTTAGCTACTATGATCCTACCACACAGTACAAAAAGAGATGGGGATCATTTAAAAGAAAGATAGGATTAACCCTCTGTTACAGTTGCAAAAAACCAGGACATTTTGCTAAGGAATGCCCTGCGAGAAGACCTAGTTGTCTCTGCTCCAAAGCTATGGACCACAAAGTATTGGTTTTCCCTAGAATGATTGATAAGATTGAAGGAATGAAAATGGGACAATAAAACCCTAAGGAAGATCCAGAAATGGCAGAACCCCAGAAAGAATCAGAGAAAGCATTGTTGTAGATAAGAGAAACCATGAATAGCCACCGACATGTCAGCTTATCAGAGATCTTCAAAGAAAAATAATGCCTTGAAGAAGGAATAGGAGACTTCGACATTGACTGTGTTCTAGATGAGGAAACACATGTGAATATCATGACAGAAAGAACTTGGTAACTTTAGGGAAGCCTTCTATGACTCGTTTCATTGGGAGGAATAGGTCTATTTAGAGAAAAACTGATAAACCTATGTGGAAAGCTCACCAGGATTTCTATGCATACCAATGGAGCTTCGACAGAGGAAGATTTTGAGATTATTAAATTTATTGAGAACAGTGTCCCATTTACCATGTTACTAGGAAAACCTTGGGTTGAAAAAGATCATGCCAAAAGGAAAGAAGAAGAAGAAGTTTTAGAGCAGAAGAAGCAAGAGTTAAAAGATTTTATGACTAGAAGGATCGCACACTTGATTGAATAATAGAAGAACAAATAGAAGCTATTTAATACTAGAGAATTGGATGTCGAAGTTACAAGAACACTTAAACACCCACAGAATATTGAAGTACCTATTCCAGATAAAGAAGAAGCATCACCCTCAAATCTTAGGAAAGAATCTCGACAGCGCGAAGTAACTATGCCACAAGAAGATAAGAATCAGAATGGAAAAAGGCATACCGAGACGAAGCTCACTGGAAAGAAGGCTAGAAAGGTAAGTAAGAAGAGAGATAAGATCGACAAGTTACCAAAGGTTCTAGAAGTCCAGAAGGAACCTCACAGACAGAAAATTTGCAAAATTGGAACTTCATCGGGATAACAGGACAGCATCACATGGCACTTCTCCATGGCAAAGCAATATAGCCGTTGGGACTAATATAACCATTAAAATGACCCTCCAAATGGGTTGAAAGGAATTTATGGTTCACCACCAGACTGTTGGACCACGTCGTAACAGATAGAACAGAGTTAATGAAGGCTTCTTACCCGTTGCCACCCATTGCAAGAGATTTGTTGTCAATTTATCTATTTATCTCATCGTTCCATGCCCTGAGAACCCTTTTGCTAACTGTGACTTTGAGCCCATAGACTTGCTGATTTTACACAATGCTCATTGCATTATTGCCCTCTATCGTATTTCCATGTCTAAGTTACTCCCCGAAACTGAGATTTTCAATCCCGAGCATGTATGTCGGTCGAGTTTAGCGCTGCAGAGAAAGTTGTTGAAGAAGTTTTGATCGACCTCATGACTGAAAGAGTCATGTTGATGTCTGTAGGTGTACAAGCTTCATCGATGAGAATGGTGCAAGCCTCTTCGTCGACTACTTGTGGAGCAAGACCATCCTGGCCAACAGCAGAAAAGAGAACTAAGCATAAAGATGACCTCGCAAATGAAAAACTAATTCCAACCATACTGCCTGATTACATCCCACCTCTGGTTGGCATGGTGAACCGTGATAGTGTACCATGCAATTTTGAATACACCATAATTACTACGTACCTCCCAAAGGGGATACGCGCAGTTCAAACAAACCAGGACAAGATCACAGCACTAAAGTTTAGCGACTTCAACCTCGAATATCACAAGATCTATGGCATGCTCACCCCATACAAGTACCTGACCAGAACTAAAGGAAAGAATTTGAAGATCATCCCCCAGTCATGGACAATGAACCTCGTGCAGTCCACCTTGCTGAACGTCATGAAAATCCCACACTTTGGAAGACACCAGATAGTCAATGCCTATGTCAAGATATTACTATCGTATTACCATGGAAGCTACTTATGGCTCAACCACCACATTATAGTTGACCTGACACTGATCCACAAGATCACAGGCCTGAGTATGCAAGGACCTGACCCGCAGGAATTTTATCCAGGAAAAGTCGCAAATCGTGCACTTGAACAGAAGATAAAGGACACCTATGGTGATGTTGAGAAGGGAACAAGAGGCTACAAGGTAGCTTCCATTTAGAGTGGCAGAGTGCACCTCACATGTCAACTGATAGTTGGGAAGTTAGTAAGAAAGAACCGACCTACGCAGGTCATCAGCTTTTTCGTTGACCTCGCAGGGAAGTGCGCAGAAGGCCTATAGATCAATTGGGCAAAGTACCTAGTTAACAATTTGGAACTTGATTTCCGATAAGCCCAGGACCAGGGTTACGAATTCCATTTCATATGGCTCTTGTTCCTCATTGCATTCAATGCCTAGGAGATGTAGGAAGGAGAAACCTTCCCAAACATAGAGCCATTCGAACCGCTTGCCGTGAAGTTTGCTACCCTGTGGTATTCAATAGATATGAACAAACAGTGGCAGTCGAATGTTGTGTTTCATACATACTACCTTCAGCTAAAGCGATCCATTGAAGTCGAGCCTCGCATAACTCCAAACACATTACAAAGGTTTTGACCACTAATGAAGTTCAGCACAGATCAACACTTCACTTACATTACAGCACGGGAAAATGAACATAAAGAGAAACTCCATACATACTACAAGCTTACAGAAGAAGACCTAGAGGAAATCACTAAGGAATGGTCCTTTGGCCTCCTTGTCCCTGTCAACCTCAAAGAGATATTTGATATTGACAGCCTGGAGGACACCCATAAAGAACATAATACACCCAGAACCAGCAGATAGAAGAAGACTAAGGAGGTCCAAAACTTAAGCAGCACCTCAGTAAAGACTACTTCCACATCACCTAAACGAGGGGGTGGTGATGAAGTCAAAGCTTAACAGAGGCCTAGTGAAGTAACACCGCCCAAGACGAGGAGGACCCCTCGAAGAAGAGAAAGCTTCCCTCCCTCGAAACCTTCTTCCCAGAGGAAGTCAAAATCCACCATGACCAATATGAAAACCATCCTCACCTCCGATGATTTTTATTTCATCATCGCAGCCTTGAACGACGCCTCGTTGGAAATAGTAGAGAAACAAACAACCAAGCAGGAATAAATGTGGAAAGAATGAAGCGCTCACAGGAGTAATGAACCACCCAATAGCAGATCCACACTATCCAGAGTAGAGTTATGGAAGTAACTCAGAGACTCCAACCTGTACAAGATAAGGCCTACCAATTGGTCACAGAGGTAGAAGGCCAAGGAGCAGAATTGGACTAGGTCGTTATTACAGCTGAACAGCGCTTGGAGAGGCCTGTGAGCGAGGTATTCATCCAAGAGTTCGTTGCACAAGAGGCCATGGCACAACAATAAGTCAAAGCATATTGAGCCAAGCTCGAGGCCTTCGAAGAAAAACTACCCAGATCAGAGTGACTTGGGATGAGTCACAGGTGAGTGTTGAGGGTCTGTTGG
>WSFP011466161.1:0-18332 GCA_009831015.1 Picea engelmannii
TAGATCCATTTCAGAGTATCTCATTAAATGGAGGAAACTACCAGCTGAAGATTCCACTTGGGAAGATGAGTCTTTTATACAGAAGCATCCAGAGTTACTCAAGTGTTGCGGACAACACTTGTCTCAAGGGGAGGGGCATGTTAGGCCCTAATATTGGCTCATTACCACTTAATGGGGGCATATTAGATTAGTAATGTTATTTTATTTATGTCGGCTTTAGGCCATTAGTTGTAATTTAGATTAGTAATGTTATTTTATTTATGTCGGCTTTAAGCCATTAAACCTCCTAGTCTCCTATATATACCAAGGATACATTTTGATTTTGAATCATCTTGGACTTGAACATTTAAGTGGGGTAAAAGGAGGTTGCCCCCTCGAAGAGGCTTATTATCTGAAATTATCTCTTTTTCATAGCGTTGAGTACTTTTCCTGAGGTTTTGCTATGCTATCTTGATGTTTGGTTCTTAACACAAAGATGCAAAAGAGGCAAGTAAACTTGTCAGTTTCTTGTATACATTTATAGAGATGATTAAAGATGAGAAAGATATGCAAGAACTGCAAAATTTGGTCAGACAGTATGAGATAGAAAGGGTAGATCCTTTACTGAATAAAGTAGTACATCAACTATCCAATAAGAGAAGGAAAAATAAGGAACTACATCTGAATGCTCAGATTGGAGAGTATGATATAGACTATGTGGTCCTTGACTTAAGGTTTAAGGTCAATGTCATGATGAAGCAAACCTAGGCATTGATGGGAAAACCTAAGTTGATATATTCCCATATCGGGCTTATGATGGATAATCATAAGGTAGTAAGCCCCTTCGGAAGATTGGAACATGTCTTGTGGACATCGACAGAGTGAGGATGTTTGCAGACTTCGAGGTGATTGACATAGTTGATGATATATGTCCTTACCCTGCACTGTTAGGAATTAATTGGGATTTCAATAATTCCAATGTGGTTGATTTAAAGAAAAGGTGAATGAAGTTTGAAGGAGATGGCCTTAGGTTCATCGCACTGTTATATCTTGATGAAGGTCTGTGATACATTGAGCCCATCAAAGAATAAGACCGTGCATACTAACTGGATAACATATACAAATTAATAGCCAGACAACATGATTACATTAATCCTACATTGGATGGAAATTTGAGCTGGCGAAGTGTCAACGCATGTTCATCAGGCTCAGAAGAATCATTGGAGAAATGACAGAACAAAATGTATGAAGTATATAGAAGGAGATGTTCTAGATTAACCAAAGAAGTACGCTGGATAGGCACAAAAGTAAGTAACTTACCCACCTTTGATTGTATGAATCCTTTAGAAACCTTCTTGTCATACTTTGAAGAAAGTGTACCAACGCCAGAATGATTTTTTGTAATGGATGAGGCCTTGAAAGCCACACCAGCAAGATGGTGGGGGACACATAAAAACAACATTATAGAATGGGTACAATGTTGTACTCTGATGATAGCACGGTTCACAGTGCAAGTAGACGACAGTGAAGTTAGGTACATAGGTCGAAGCTACCTGAAATACCATGTGCGAAGTTGTGAGGAAGCCTGGAGAAATATTTCTCAAGAGAATTTGGTGCACAAATTCATAAACATGTTGGACACTATTCCTATCAACTAGTACCTTCAAGAAGAACTATGCCTCATCACTACAGATTGGAAAGGTATGACTCAAAAATTTGTCACTACCTTTTTATTTGAAAGCCAATATCCTATAGTAGATCAAGCATTACAGACTGTAAGACAAAAATTTGTCAATACCTTTTTATTTGAGGAGGCACCTAGCCTCCCTTTGGATCAAGAAGAGGATGAATGGACTGCACCTCTCCAGAAACTACAAGGCTGTTACAACATCATTGCTGATGAAGATGATGATCCTAGGAAGGTGAACATCATAGAAAAAGAAGGCCAAAGAGATGTGGAAGGACCAAGAGTTGAACTACCATTTATTGGATAGCTGATTAGGATCAAGAAAGTCAATATTGGGACAGAGAAAACACTGAAGATTGCAAATGTTGGATATTATTGGGATGCTTCCACTATTGACAAGAACACCAAGTTACTGCATGAATCTCAGGACTTGTTTCTGACCAAGTTCACTGATATGAAGGGAATTAAAGGGCCTATGGGAGAAATGAGGATCTCTTTAAAACCAGATGTAAGACCAGTCAAGTAGAGACCCTACAGATTGAACCCTAAATATAAAGAGAAAGTGAATATTGAGCTCGACATAATGTTGGAAGCAGGGATTATAGAACCTATCGAAGAATCAGAATGGATTAGACCTATGGTGGTACAAGACAAGAAGACATGAGAGATCAGGATCTGCGTAGATCTCAGGAAGTTGAATGATGCTTGTTTGCATGACCCCTTCTCTACACCATTCACTGACGAAGTGTTAGATAATGTAGGAGGTCAGGAAGTATATTCTTTTACAGATGGATTTTTAGGATACCATCAGATCCGGATTGCCAAGGAATATTTCTACAAGACAACCTTTTCCACAAAATGGGGATCCTACCAATATACAATAATGTCGTTTGGATTGAAGAATTCCCCAACCATATTTTCCAGGGTGGTAGTCAAAGCATTCAAGGAGTTCCTACATAAGTTTCTAGAAGCATACTTTGATGATTCATCTATTGTTAGTTTATTGAAAAATCATATCGAATGTTTAAGACTAATGTTGGACAAATGCAGGCAGTGTCAGATTTCCTTAAACTTGAATAAGTGCATTTGCTTTTCACCATTTGGAGTGTTTTTAGGACATATTGTATGAAAGCAGGGATTGCTGGTAGATCCATCTAAAATTTCCATCATAGTTGATATACCCCCTCCTACTTTAGTCAAACAATTGTGCACTGTGCTGGGACACACAGGATATTAAAGGAATTTCATTAAAGGCTATGCCCAGATTACATCATCCATGGAGAATATTTTGAAGAAAGACTGTCAATTTCACTGGATAGAAGAATGCTAATAGAGCTTCGACACACTGAAATAGAAAATGGTTACCGCGCCTATTCTGGTTTTCCTAGATTGGAGTAAAGAGTTTCACACGCATGTCGATGCATATTCTATTACATTAGGAGCTATGTTGGAACAACTAGGAACAAATAACATCAACCACCCATTAACCTTTGCTAGTAGGAAGCTATCAACAACTAAGATCAATTACACCACCACTGAAAGAGAAGGGTTATCCATGGTGTATGTGTTGCAGAAGTTCTACCACTACTTGTTGGGAGGACACTTTAAAATTTTTACTGATCACTCCGCGATGAAATACCTAGTCAACAAGCCAGTGTTGGGGGGAAGAATATGCAGATGGCTTCTGCTATTTCAGGAATATGATTTTGAGATCGTAGTTAAGATAGTAAGAATGAACAAAGGTCCCGACCACTTGTCAAGGTTGGAACATGGACAAGAGCCCACTAGTTTGGAGGATACACTACTGGATGCGCAACTGCTAGCCATTAGAAATATTGATGACAACTTCATAGATATAGTCCAGTTCCTGTCAACAGGAATGACACTGAGTGAATATACAATCACCTAGAAGAAACATCTAGTAGTGCACACTGTAGACTTTTCTCTTATAGCGGGACAACTATACAAGATGGGACCTGATGAGATACTGAGGAGGTGTGTCATGAAGGCAGAAAGACCATTAATCCTCATCGAATATCATGAAGGCATTGTAGGAGGACACTAGGAAGGGAAATCCACTGTGCAGAAGGTTCTTCGAGTTGGCCTTTGGTGGCCTACCTTACACAGAGACACTAAGGACTATTATAGAGCCTGTGATGTATGCCAAAGAGTTGGGAAACCATCCAGAAGAGATGAAATGTCGTTAGCACCGCAGCTGACCCTACAAGCATTTGAGAAATGGGCCATTTACTTTGTGGGACCTATTAACCCACCAAGGAAGCACACAGGAGCAAGGTACATAATTACTGCGATGGAGTACTTGACCAAATGGGCCGAAGAAGAGCAGTTAAGGACTATACTGCCACTACATCTATGTGATTCATATTTGATGACATCATAACCAGGTTTGGATGCCCTAAGATCCTTATGAGAAATCAAGGCACACATTTCATTAATAAATCAATTGAATCCTTGACCGAGGAATTTAAAGTTCATCGTCAGAAGAGCTCACCTTAGCCTTACCATCCACAAGAAAATGGGACAGTTGAAGCATTCAACAAGATCTTGGAGACAACTCTAACAAAGATTTGCAGTGTCAATAGAGACAACTGGGATTTAAGAGTACTAGCAGTATTATGGGCCTATAGAAACACTTGCAAGAAGCTAACAATGTAGACCCCCTTTAAATTAGTGTATGGTCTTGAAGTCGTTGTCCCAATGGAATATTTGGTACCAAGATTAATAATTTTTTCCTTTATAGATAGGGATGACACTGGCACTATTCGAGAGAGCCTTGCATAGTTGGTTGAACTGGAGGAAGACAAATTTATTGCAGGCTTTCATTAGCAGGTCCAGAAAGAAAGAGAGAAGGCCTACAACAACAGACACATCAATAAGAAGGTATTTAAGTAAGGTGATCTGGTACTGGTATATGATAGTAATTTCATGAAGCATTCTAGGATGTTCAGAACACATTGGCTTGAGCCATATGAGGTTGCCTATCTTATAGAAGGAGGAGCTGCATAGTTGAAGACTTTGAATGGAGAATGGAAGGAAGGTTTGGTGAACAAGAGTAGATGGAAGTTGTAATATGACAACCAGCTACCTCCCAGATCTCGGTAAAAGAATGAGGATAAGGGTCTAGGTACCAAGTCTAGTTGAAATTGGGTACCTGACACAAAAAAGACAGTTTTCACAAGAGAGGAAGGGAGGACTAGAGCTGGAAGCACAGGCTCCCCTGCACAGTCTAAAGACAAAGCAAAGCATAGGGATTAGATATGAAGTGCCTTGGGATGAGTCATAGGTGAGTGTTGGGGGCCTGTTGGCCCTTGGTTATGGAAGAAAGCGAAGATCAAGGAAGAAAAGGAAAAATGCGAACTGCGCGGAATATACAGTGATGGTTACTGGGTCGAAGTGAGCAAAAGAGAAGAAAATATGGAGTGAAGTAAGAGAAAGCAATACGTTGGACAAAGAGATTGAGGATGAAAGATCAAAAAGGAATATGGATCGTGGAAAACACAGCAAGCAGAAAAAGCCACTATTTGATGCTTTGGAGCACTGTGCAAGAAGGAAGGAAAGACAGGTTGGCGAAGCCCTGAAAACGTGGGTCAAGTTGACCTAGGGTTTTAGAAACCTAGGGTTTTGGTATCTAGGGTTTTGACAGTTAGGTTTTATCCTAAAGGTGTTCGAGAAATATTGTAATGTATAAATAGAGGTCTAAAGGACCTGGGATGGGCTGTTGTTGTTGGTGTTAGGGATGTTGTTGTTATCTTTGTTATTGTGTGATCGAGTGAGGATTATTGTGTGAGAAAGAAGTGTGGAGTGTAGAGCCTTCTGGGATTGTAATATCTTCAGCTGGGTGCGAAGATCAACCCTGCAGCTAGGTGTGTAGGGAGGGGAGAGATAGAGAGAAGGAGAAAGAAGATTTGCTAGCTAAGAGCACAGATAGGAACTATATCCTTCATCTTAATATATTATAAAGCATATTTCTATGGAAATAGGTTTGGAGAGATGGAGAACCACATATTTCTGGTGTCATGTGTGATTGATACTGAGTTCTTTGCCATTTTCTATATTTTTAACTGTAGTACAGTGTTAGATATGATAAATAGTTATGCGGAGTAGATCTGAACTGGTAAATGATATATAATTGATGTATTGATTTTGTATTGGATCGAATTGATATCCCCTTGGTTGTATACATCTTTGTCCTGCAACTGCCCCATAGCTACTTCAGGTGAGACTACATTTGCTTCATAGGTGTTTTTGAAAGGGCCAGTCGTTAGGGCTTGTTGGTGCACTCTTGGATCTGAACCCTGGGTCTTCTCCCATGCCAACAACAAGATCCTTCTTTTTTTCTTTTGTTGTGCTGGTCTTCCTTATTTCATGGTGCATGCTACTTCATTTGGTCCATTCTTCCTCTCTTACTATGATTAACTACCAAAATTGTCTTCTCCAATAGGCCCCCAACACTAACCTGTGGCTCATCCCGAGCCACTCAGGTAGTGTGTGTCCTCTACATTGATTTATCCAACTCTTGGAACTATTTTTCTAGTTTATACACTTGCTTCTTGGTCTGCAAATGTTTCTTTGTCAAGGTCTCCATGACCTGTGTTGTGACATTCCCCTTCAACACTTGTATGCTTTTTGAATGCACATGTTCCATATTTCCTTTTTCTGTCTCCAACTCTTCTCTTGTATTTTCTTCTTTCTCTTGTAGGGCCTCAAAATGAGCCTATCATGTTTGATTCTCATCTTGTGATACCTTTACCTCTGCCTGCAATTTTTTCATCTCCTATGTGCTATTAATCCCGTCTAATATGATCATTGTATTTTCTCGCTGCTTCAAATCCTGTATTGTTGCATTTAACTTTTCTTCTTCCTGATCCAACATTGCATTTAACATTGTCTTAGGGTGAGTACATAGAGAAGGTGTTGGAGGGGTTTAGAATGTAGAATGAAAAACCAGTTAGTACACCTTTGGCCATCCATTTCAAATTAACTACGGAAATGTGTCCCAAGACACAAGAGGAGATAGAATACATGTCCAGGGTCCCTTATTCATCAACATTTGGAAGCTTGATTTATGTGATGGTTTGCACAAGACAAGATATTTCAAATGTAGTGGGAGTTGTGAGAAGGTATATGAATAATCGAGGTAAAGAACATTGGGAGGCAGTAAAGTGGATTCTCAGGTGTTTGATAGGTACTACTACTAATGCATTATGTTTTGGAGGTTCAAACATTGTTCTACAAGGATATGTTTATTCATATATGGTAGGTGATAAATACAATAGGAGAAGCACCACAGGGTATGTTTTTACTATAGGTGGAACAACAGTAAGTTGGATTTCAAAACTTCAAAAGGTTTTTCACTTTCAACAATAGAAGTAGAGTATCTTGTTGCTATAGAGGCTAGTAAAGGAATGATTTGGTTGCAAAGGTTTATGTAGGAATTGGGAAAGAAGTAGGAGAAGAGTAGGTTGTACTGTGACAATGAGAGTTCCATTAATATTGCAAATAAACCATCCTTCCATTAAAATACTAATCATATACATATCAGGTACCATTTCATACGATCCATCTTGGAATATGGACATTTGAAGTTGGAAAAGATACACACTATCCAGAATCCTGCAGACATGTTAACAAAGGGAGTAACTAGGGAGATACTGCATCCATTCTCAGTTTCAGTTGGTGTTCAAGCATGAAGGTAAATATTAGAAATTTTGCAGGTCCAAGAAGGATCATATTCTAGCATATACAACATCGATGGAGTTGTTGATATCAGTCTCAAGGTGGGAGATTGTTGGTTGTGGAGATTGATTATCTTCCTGATTCAAGGTTCTTTGTTTTTAGCTGTGTTTATACCCCATGAAGAATTTACACCCCAGAATAATGTACACTCCTCCATGCAGGGGAGTGTAGGGGGGGTTACCCCCCTTGCAAGGTCTGGGGGGTCTATTCCCCCAGATGGGGGGTTCGAAGGAAAGCGGGCCCCTAAAGGAAAATTGCCTTGTAAATGTATATTGTAATTTCATAGTAAATATCATACGTTCATTATAAGGTCACAGATATGAAGGTAGAAGTTATATTAGGGTTTTATGACCTAGAAGGAAACCCTCTTTTATAAGCGAAATGTATTGCATCTATGTATCGTTTTGAATATTGTATTCTGTGAGAGGAAGAAGAGGAATCTACATTGGGTGTGTTGTAGGTTGTATCCTTTCATTTGTTGGATAATAATAAAGCAATGACATAGAAATTTATTTAGTGGATGTAGCCCACACTAGGTGAACCACGTATATCTGTGTCTCTATTGCATTTTGTATCTTTTGTGTTTTATTTTTGCATTTATTTTATTTTATTGCTTTGTGATCCTATTTTTCTAACAATCCCTTCATCTTCTACTAGGATTGTCCAAAGTTGAAAAATCCTTTCGTAAAGTTATTTGATTTCCTTGACTTCCAACACAATGTTCTCTATTTTGTTTATGGCCTGCTGCCCCCTTTCGGATATGACCTCTATTGGGGTAGTTGGTGTCATTTTCTCCCCCAATTCTATTATCTCCTTATTAT
Source organism: Picea engelmannii (assembly GCA_009831015.1). Taxonomy (NCBI): domain Eukaryota; kingdom Viridiplantae; phylum Streptophyta; class Pinopsida; order Pinales; family Pinaceae; genus Picea; species Picea engelmannii. Next base: position 8,245 of record WSFP011466161.1, read on the forward strand.
ACCCATCCATCATTTGCGTTATCTTTTGTAGCTTTTGTTCTGCGTTGATTTCTCCTACTAGTTCTCTCTCTAGTATTTGTTGGAATAATTCTTCAAGTCTTTGATCCAATCAACATTCACATCATTTTTGTTCCTCGTGTTCTATTTGTACCTTAGTAAGAACTATTTCTAGTACCACCTTGGATACCCTGGTTGTCTCCAGATTTTGTGCATTTGTCCTGGCTCTTGATTAAAATTCATGGACCATGCTTATCTACAACTTATATAAGGCATTGGTTGGTATCCAATACCAACTCCATATATTATACATCCTTAAATTTTTTCTTCTCCATCTCCTGATCAATTTTCATCATATCTTTGGTAAGGCTAAATCTTTTTCTTGCCAATGTTGTTAGTTGCACAGTCTCTTCCTCATTCTGCATGGGATGTTCTTGCCCTATTTTTTTATATTGTGTTGTGCCTTGGTCAATCGTATCTTCTCTAATACCTTCTTGACCTCTGTCAATTATTTCATTATACTTTCCCTTTGTTTCTCTACCTCCTCATATTATTTAGTGGAATGGTCTTATACTTTCTCCACGACCAGTTATGCATCGTCCTCTGTTATGGTGTATTCTGGGATTGCCTTGTGCACCTTCATTTTATTGCGTTCTCCACCTGACTGAATTTTTTTTCTATTTGGTGGCATTGAATATGTGGGCTATATTGTCCATGGGGTATCTGTTATACTTCATCCTTAGTGTCCCTCCTTCATAGGGATGTTCTCTTTTATTTGTGTCTTGCCATTACCAGTTTCTGCGTGGTCCTTCTACTGTGTGACTGGATTGGGTATATTATTTATCTGTGTCATTATGATCCCCCTTGTTGGCTTCGTGCACCCTGCTGATGCTCTTGTATTTTCTGTTGGGGTACCCTTCCTTTGTGATGAGCTTTCTTCTTCTATATGAGCTTGCTTCTGTTGGTTGTTTATCCTTTGTTTGATGCTTGGACTTTGCTTGTTCTACTGGAACCTTACATTATTGTTGCCAGTATTTCATCACACATAGGACTTCTTCTATTGTGATGAAGTATCTCATTTGAAACCACTCCTTCTCTGGATCCCTTTTAGCCTAGATCCACATATTATGTCACAATGCTTTAAAATTTTCTATCATTTTTTACTCCTCCACCACCTCTTGTGGGATCTTCCAAGTTTCTGCCAAATTTTCTTAGATTTCTTGAAGGTATGTCTTGAATATGATGGTATTTACCTGTGCTTCTCTTGCGATAGTTGTGTGCCACAATGATTCATACTGCACTACGCGACACCTTCCATTTATCTGGAAAACAAGGTGTATTTGGGGTGCTTCGAACCCACTAATGAAATTAATGTTATAATCCATGAGTAATGGAACTCTGTCCCAACATATTGGGTGTCTTTGCAATCATCCAAAAATAAATTCAAAAAATATGGGCTCCAGCTTAATGCAGTTCCCATCGCGCACTACGTGGCTACTGCTATTACACCTGTTGACACTTCCTGAGTAATTTACAGGCCATCAGTTTGGATGCTAGCCGTGTTGTTGGTTCACTGATCCTTTTGATGATGATCCCCCTAGATCCTCTCTCTTGTGTAAGTCTACTTCATCTCTTCTGCCAAGGATTTCTCCTTGGTCTTGTCATCAAGGTATTTTTCATATTTCTCATCGTTAGTTGGTAGACCTGTTATCTTGGCTATCAAGTCAACGTCGATGGAAAAATATGTATCCAACCACAAAATACCTCCATGTACTACTTACAGTAACTTCTTGATGAAATTATTTACATCCTTGCCTCTGCCAAAGTGTGAGATCTCCAACTGGTTGATTATACCTGTATTATATAGCTCTTGTATCCACTATTTAGGTTCCATTATGGGCACTCCTATCGTTTTGACCCCTCTACTTTATATGTATACTTGCTGCGTGAAATCTGGGAATTTATATGTACCTCACATAATGGTCCAAATAGCATAGTTTATCTACACATCCAACTTGCAGGGATGATTTTAGGGGCTAAATTTCGCTCATGGGATAATTTTCCATGTTTTATCCCAAAAAACAATTCGCTATTCTAACAATGATTTGCCCAAATTTTATAGGATAAAATTATTTTCCCTTAAAAATCGCTAAAATTTTATACAAACTATATAGAATCCTTAGAAATTTGAATATTTTTACAAAACTATCGCCAAACATTTATAGTTGGCATGTGAAGGATTACTAAGATTCACCAACGTTTCTACATTTTGAAATAAATTTCCATCCTTAAAATCATCCCTACATCCAAGTAAGTCTGTGACAATTTTTACACCTCCTGGTATGCGTGGTAACATAATGGTTACCTCTTATTCCTTCTGTGTGGATATATGGACTTGTTGTGTTCCCTTCCCCTTTCATGGTGCACTTGATAGTCTTACTTCCTGATATGTTTTCTCTTACTCTTCCTCTCCATTAGAATCCTTCTACATCATTTTTTATATTGCTAGTGTGTGTTCCTATTATGCTAGTTCTATTCCAGCTTGAGTCCTTGGCTCATTGGACTCAATACTTTACTCATCCTCTTCCTCTATGGACATAACTATTTCCTGCATCAGGTTTGGATTTACTGTTGTGTTTGTTGTATCAATATGCATCTGTTATATTTGTTCTTTGACCATTGTAAGTCTTGTCGGGTTTGGAGAAGGAATGGCGTTGACATCCACCACTCCTTCTATTTGCGTAGGGTTTTTGACCTTCATTGCTAGCTTCAATGGTGACCTGTTGTTACTTTGGGATCTCCTTGACATATGAATCGATTATCCTACTTTGGGTGGTGCTATCGTGATGGATTCTAAATGGGTTTGTGTCTGAAATCTCACTGTCATCTTGCTAAATCACTGGTGCGCTTCATTGCTTCTCGCTGCATAGCTCTACGTTCACTCGAATTCACAATGTGACTCATTGAACACTAATGCTTATTCTAAAGTGTTTTCATAAATGATCCAAATATTTCTAGGCATGCTTCAATTACTATCATAAATGTTCATTTTGTGCCTTCCTTTCTCGGTGACCAGTTTTTCTTTTTCCCAACTATTTCATTTTTTGGTGCACTGTATTTTTCTACTGTGGTATATCTCTGGTGCACTGGTAATTCCTTCTTCCATAGTTATCCTGCACATAGTATCTTCACTTCTTCTCTCCCTGAATTTCTATCTTCTACCCACTGACATTCTCAACTATCTGTCTATCATTTATTCCAATAACTGCTTCTTGTTGGATTTTTCTTCATTTTTCTAGCTTTATTTTCCTTTTTCTTCTTTTAACGTCTGATATTTACAATATGTGCAAGTCTACTTGTTTCACTGCAACTACTGAGGGTTAGTGGGTCAATTTTCCCTATAAAGTTTCAGTCAACTACCATTCACTAGTCCTTGAACTTCCTTTCCTGCTAAATCTTGAAGTTGTACAACACCTCCATCTGCGATAGAATTTGTTTGGTATGGACCTAGCGAATTCATTCTAAGCTTCCCTGGGTGATGCAAATATTTATTGTCATAAAGGAGAATTATATCTCCAACTTTGAAATTCTTCTTCTTAATGTATTTTTCATAACATTCTTTACCCTTTTCTTTTTGTACCTCCTTATGCAAGTGAGCTATGATTCTATCTTCCTCCAATTCCATAAGTTGGGCTAATCATTCCTGGCCTGTGCCTCTTTCTGTAATTTATGTAATAGCTTAAATGTGTAGGATTGGTATCAAATAATCTAAGGTAACTAATTCTTCTTTTCCATACACCAACCTAAAGGGTGTTTGTCTTTTTATCTTCTTGCATGTAGTTCTATAATCCCATAGTATTGTTAGTACCTTTAAATCCAGTCATAGTTTTTCACATTACAAATCTTTGTCAAGGAATTCTCCAAAATATTGTTAAAGGCTTCCATTATTCCATTTTTCCGAGGATGATAAGGAGTTTTCTTTTGATGATGTATTTCAAATTCTTCCATCATTGCCTCAATTGTACTATTGATGAAGTGAGTCCCCTAATAACTCATCAATATTATTGGACATCCAAACCTTGTCACTACATGTTCAAATAAAAATCACGTTGTAGTCTCTACGCTGCAGTCCTTCACTAGTGTTGCCTCAACCCATATGGTTAAGTATTATGTCATTTTAATAATATATTTAGATCCTGATCTTCTTGCTAGTGGATTGATTGGACCTACAAAGTCTACTTCCCACTTATCAAATATTTTCAAAGTAACCTGAGGTCTCAATGGCATCTCATCCCTCCTAGATGGCTTCCCAACTCTCTGACGGACATCACACTTTTGAAAATATTCCTTTGAATCCTTATGAACTGTTGGCCACCATAATCCTACGTGCACTACCTTCTATGCACTAGATTTTCTTGTTTAGTGTCATCTAGAAATCCTTTCATGCACCTCTGCTAAAATGATAGGACTTTCATGCTCTATCACACATCTTCTCAAGATGTTATCTACTCCAAGTTTGTATAAATGACCTACAATCAACTAATAATCTTCATATATGACCACCGAAATTTTATTCTACACAATAGTAAATTCTCTTGGTGCAAATAATGTACTCAAAAACTCAATAATGTCAGCAAAATACTCATCAACGATATGTATTGAAAACAATTGTGCATATGGAAAGTTGTCTTCCAAGTTGTTGGGTGTTGGCACAAGGGCAATCCCAGGGTTCAACTCTAACAACGCACCAACAAGACCTAACTACTGGCCCTTTCAAAAACATGTATGGAGAAGATGCAATCTCACATGAAGTAGCAATAGGGGGTTGTAGGACACAAATGTCTCCAACCAGAGGAAATGCAAGTGAATCCAAAGAACAACACACAAAGATCTAGTTAGTCTTTACCAAGATTGAACCTACTTTGCACAGTTATATCTTAGATCTAGCTCAATAATGCAATAACAGAATAACATAAGGAAAAGAACACAACATCAATCACACATAACAACAAGATATACGTGGTTCACCCTCTCCCCAGGGATACGTCCACAGAACTATGTTTCTTGATTATATTATATGAAAACATATAGTTCTATCTGCACACTTAGCCTGTAGATCTCTCTCTCTTTCCCTTCTTCTCTCCTCTCCTTGTGCACCCAACTGCAAGGTTGATCTTCTCACCCAACTGAAGATCTTACAATATAACAATATTATCACAACACAATGCTTCTCTCATGCGATCAACAATAATCACTCCCTTAATGCACAATGACGAACTAATTATTAACCAACACAGAACCAACAATGAGTGACAAACCCCTCTTCTCTCAACTAGGTCCTTATTTATACATTTTGTGACAATGTCTAGGTATCAAAACCCTAGAGCCAAAACCCTAGGTGTCTAAAACCCTAGGTCAACTTGACCCACATTTTCAGGGCTTCGCCAACCTATCTTTCCTTCTTTCCCATGAGGTGCTCCAAAGCATCTGTTGGTCGCTTTTTCTGCTTGCTAATTTGTCCATGATCCATCTTCCTTGTTGATCTATCTTCCTTGATCTTCTCATTCAACGACTTGTTTTCCCTTACTTTGATCCTACTTTTTTTCTTCTTTGACCACTTCAACCCATTCTTAGTCACTATGCCTTCCGTTCAGTTCATACTTCGCCTTTCTTCCTTAATCTTCACTTTATTCCATAACCAAGGGCCAACATTCCCCCAACACTCACATGTGACTCGTCTGAAGGAACTGCAGGTCAGAACCTTTTGTTTTACTTCAATTTCAAACTGTGCAAAGCATCCTGTGCTTTCTACTATGTCCCTCCCTTCCTTGTGCAAATTATCTTTTCTATGTCTGGTACCTAGTTTCAACTGCACTTGGTACCTTTTACTGATAGTTGCAAGGTATATAGTTGTCATAGTAAAACTTAAACCGGCTCCCATTCACTAAACTCCTTCCATTCTCCATTCAAAGTCTTCAACTGCGCAACTCCTCCTTCTGTAACATAGGCAATCTCATATGGCCCAAGTCAATATGTCCTAAACTTCCTTGGATTCTTTATGTACTTTCTGCAATATACCAGTACCAAATCTCCTTGCTTAAACGATTTCTTCTTGATATGCCTATCATGGTAGGCCTTCCCTCGTTCCTTCTAAACCTGTTGATGGAATCCTTCAATAAAACCATCTTCTTCGAGCTCTACCAACTGTGCAAGCCTATTTTGAGCAATGCCAGTGTCATCCATATCTATGAATGCTGCAATTATTAAGCTCATAACTACATATTCCATAGGTACGACTGCTTATAGTCCATAGACCAACTTAAAGGGAGTCTGCATTGTCTTCTTCTTGAAAGTGGTTCGATATGCCCATAGCACTACTGGTACTCTCAAATCCCAATCATCCCTATTTACATTGCAAATCTTCGCCAGCACTGTCTCCAAGATCTTATTGAAAGCTTCGCCTGTACCATTCACTTATGGGTGGTAAGGTGTGCTCTTCTGATGGTGAACTTCAAATTCTTGAGTTAACGATTCAATAGTCTTATTAATAAAGTGTGTACCTTGATCACTCATCAGGGTCTTTGGGCATCCAAATCAGGTTGTGATATCATTAAATATGAATCACGTAGTTGTAGTTGCACTAAGATCCTTAACTTCTCTTGCTTCTACCCATCTGGTCAAATACTCGGTCACAATGATGATGTAACGAGCTCCTGTGCGCTTTCCTGGTGGGTTGGTAGGTCCCACAAAATCAATTTCCCATTTATCGAATGCTTGTAATGTTAATTGTGGTGCTAAAGGAATATCATCTCTTCTGAAAGGTTTCCCAACTCTTTGGCATACATCGTAGGATCTGTAGTATTCCTTATCATCTTTGTGTAAAGTGGGCCACCAGAGGCGATATTTGAGAACCTTCTACGCTGTTTCTTTTCCTGCATAATGTCCTCCTACGATGCCCTCATGTTCTTCTGCCAAAATCAATGGTCTTTCTGCCTCCATAACACATTTCCTCATTATCTCATCATGCCCCATCTTATAAAGTTTTTCAACTATAAGTGAAAAATCTGCAGCACGAACTACTAGTTGTTTCTTCTCAATGAATGTATATTCGCAGGGTGCCATTCCTATTGATAGGAATTGGAATATCTCGACGAAGTGATCATCAACCTTTCTAATGGCTATAAATTGTGCATCTGGTGGTGTATCCTCCAAAATGGTAGGTTCCTCTCCATGTTCTCACCTATACAAGTGGTTAGGTCCCTTGTTAATTCTCCCTATCTTGACCACAATCTCATAATCATATTCCTGGAATAATAGTATCCATCTGCATATTGTTCACCCCAACACTGGCATGTTGACTAGGTATTTCAACACAGAGTGATCGGTGGACATATTAAAGTGTCCTCCCAACAATTAGTGTTGAAACTTCTGCAAGGTGTACACCATGGATAAACCTTCTCTTTCAGTAGTAGTGTAATTTATCTTAGTTGTAGAGAGATTCCTGCTATCAAAGGATAACAGATGGTCAATATCTCCTTCTCCTATTGTGTTAACCCTGCTCCTATTGTAATGGATTAAGCATCGACATGCACATGGAATTCCTTAATCCAGTCTAGGAAAACCAGAATAGGCACAGTGACCATTTTTTGTTTCAGTGTGTCGAAGCTCTCCTCACATTCCTATGACCATTGGAACTGACAATATTTCTTTAATAAATTCTCCATAGGTGTTGTTATCTGTGCATAGCCCTTGATAAAATTTTTGTAGTATCTCGTATGTCCCAGCGTAGTGTGCAACTATCTAACCGAAGTAGGAGGAGGTAGATCAACAATGATGGAAACCTTGAAAGGATCTACCAACAACCCCTTCTTACACACAATATGGCCTAGCAACACTCCAAAATGGCAACATAAGATACACTTCTTCAGGTTCTGGGAAATCTGACATTGCCTGCACTTATCCAACATTAGTCTTAAGCATTCAATATGATTTTTCAACAAGCTAAAAACAATCCAATCATCAAAATATGCTTCCAAAAATTTATGTATAAATTCCTTGAATGCTTCGACCACCACCCTAGAAAAGATGGCTGGTGCATTCTTCAATCCAAAAGGCATCACTGTGTATTGGAAGGAACCCCATTATGTTGCAAACGTGGCCTTATGGTGATCTTCCTTGACAATCTTGATTTGATAATAACCTGAGAATCCATCTGTGAAGGAGTAAACTTCCTGTCCTCCCACATTATCTAACATTTCATCAGTAAATGGTGTAGGGAATGGATCATGTAAGCATGCATCATTTAACTTCCTTAAATCTACATTGATTCTGATTTCTCCTGTCTTCTTAGCCTGGACCACCATAGGGATAATCCATTCTGACTCTTCAATAGGTTCTATGATTCCTGCTTCCAAGATTATGTCTAATTCAATCTTGACTTTCTATTTATACTTGGGATTCAGTCTGTAGGGTGTCTACTTGACTGGACTTGCATATGGTTTTAAGGGGATCTTCATTTCTCCCATGGGTCCTTTAATTCCCTTCATGTCTATGAAATTGGTTGGAAACAAGTCTCTATTATCATGCAGTAGTTCTATGATCTTGTCAATAATAGAATCATCCCAATAATCTCCAACATTTGTGAGCTTAGGTGCTTGCTATGTTCCAATATTAACTTTCTTGATTTTGATTGTCTGTCCAATGAAAGGTAATTCGACTTCTGGTCCTTATGTCTCTATGTCCTTCATTTTCTGTGATGTTAACATTCCTAGGATCATCGTCTTTATCAGTATTGATATTGTAACACCCTTGTAGTTTCTGAAGAGGTGCAGTCCATTCATCCTCTTCTTGCTCAACAAGGAGGTTAGGTGCCTCCTCAAAGACATTCTTTCTTACAACTTGTAGAGTTTTATCTACTGTTGGGTACTGAATTTCAAATAGAAATGTAGCTACAAATTTATGAGTCATAATGTACCAATATGCAATGGTGAGGTCCAGTTCTTCTTGAATATACCAATTGATGGGAGTTGTGTCCAAAGTGTTAATGAATTTATGCACCCATAGTTCTTGAGGAATTCTTCTCCAGGCCTCCTCAGAACTTCGGACATGGTCCTTCGGGCAACTACGACCTATGTATCTAACTACGCACCCTTCGACTTGTTCTGAAAAGTGCACTGTCATCAAAGTGCAACATTGCACCCATTCCATGATGTTCGTCTTGTGTTTTCCCGACCATCTCACTAGTGTTGCTTTCAAGGATTCATCCAGTGCCAACAATCGATGTTTTATTGGTACAATTTATTCAAATTCCAATAAGAATGTTTCTAAATGATTTAAGCCATCAAATGTGGGAAGATTGCTTACTTTTGTGCCAATCTAATGAACTTCCATGGTCAATTTGACACACCCCTGCACAAAAACTTCATACATTTTGTTCTACCAGTTCTCTAGTGCTTCTTCCGAATTTGATGAGCATGTGCTGTCACTTCGCCTGGTTAAATTTCCATCTATTGTAGAATTAATGTAATCATGTTGTCTTGTTGTCAATTTATATATATTCTCTAGCTCGTATGCACAGTCTTCTTCTCTGATGGGTTCTGTGTATCTGTGACCTTCGTCAGGATCTAGAGGTGTGATGACCCTAAGGCCATCACCTTCAAACATCATTCTTCTTTTCTTTAAGTCAACAACAATGGAATTGTTGAAAGCTTAATCAATTCCTAACAACCCACGATAAGGAAAACTATCATCAACTATCCCAATCACTTAGAAGTCTGCAAATATTCTGACCCCGTTGATGTCCACAGGGAAATTCTCCAGTCTTCCAAAGGGACTTACTGCCTATTGATTATCCATCCTAAGCCTCTTACGGTAGTAAATTAACTTAATTTTTCCCATCAGTGCCCAGGTCTTCTTTTTCATAACATTGACTTATGATCCCAAGTCGAGGGCCACATAATCTATGTCATAGTCTCCTATATGATAATTAAGGTTTAATTCCTTGTTTATCTTTCTCTTCTTGGATACTTGGTGTACTAATCTATTCAACAGAGGGTCTACCTTCCCTAGCTCATACTATCTGATCAAATTTT